>JWZT01004870.1:14726-29216 GCA_000827895.1 Thelohanellus kitauei
TGATGGTATTTTGAATAATTTCGCATTTGTGGAATGGAACATTATCCACGATAAACGTACAGTGCGTAAAATTCATATCCGTGAATTCGGAAAATAAATTTGACAAAAAACCCCATAACTTTCTCGATTATAAGCCCTGTCTGGTAATTCTCAATGTATCAAAAGGTCTTTATTAATGCAACAGGACAGGCTTATGTTCTTAGGTCTAATAGATTTTATATTTTTGTTGGTTTTGTATTTCTAGGCGATCTGCTGTATATTGATCTCATGGAAATATTGAACCAAGTTTCGTCCATGAATATGATTTTGGATTCATCAATGCTTATCAGGCGAAGGAATTTCAGAATGTACTCAAATCTACTATGTATAGTTTTAACGCAATTCCTTCTTTCTGGAATCATGTGAACTCTTTTAAAACTATACAGAAAATCCCCCAAACTTTTAGAAATGGTCGTGATGCAGACCTGTATTCAAAAACGTTCACGAAGTCTACTTTTGAGCGTGTTCAACGTGATAGGGCAGTCCTCATCCACCAAGTCTAGGATATAATCGTTTTGCTCCTGAGTTAGGTTTTTTCTTTGTGCCCTCCATTCTTTATCTTTCCATTCCTGCCCTGCTCGTCCAAAATTTTAATTTCTCGATAGATTTGATATCGGGAACAACATAAGGTTTGGTGAATTTCCAGGTTTGATTTTCCATCGTTCCATAATTTGATAATCAATTTCCTTTATTTCGTCGCTTTAATGCAATCAACAAATTTGGCTCTGTCTGGAATTGAATCTCCGCAGTAGAGTTCAAAGCCTCTAGTTGATGGGTTAAAATATGACTTTTCATTTTAACTATTGATTAAACATACAAAAACTGAATTTTAAGGATGTGCGAAACGAAACGGAACCGGTGCGATAATGAACGGAAACCTTGTATTAGAACTTAATGAATTATTCCCTATTATAAAATACAAAATATGCGCATGCATAATGTAACATGAGTGTGAATCGACTTGTTTAAATTTGAATTTTTAACGATTTTTTTCATATTCATGCGTTGCCACCAGCCCTGAATCTATCTGCCAAGTTTCAAGTCTATAGCTTAATAGAAAGTGGTTTAAATATTGATTACAATATTGGAGGACAAACCAACGAAGAAAGCAAGCTGAATAAAATGTAGCAAAAAGTGATGGATCGCCAATAGGCACTAAACCGGTTCTTAGAGTATCATATATCCGCTCAAAGAATATCTCTTTGTTGCGAAATGAACAGAGAAAGTATAGTGTCCAATGAAATCAACAGGCGACCATATTAAGGAGAAGTTTTAAGGATATATTAAAAACTTTTTTCGACACATCGAACAAAGCAATACCACGAATATTCGTGTTGCCATCATGGAGAACGTCCGATTCCATAATAGGTCAACAATCTTGAAAGCTTTTCACATTAAAGGGACATGAGATATCGTATTTACCATCCTATTCATCCTTTCTGAACTCGATAGAGGAGGCTTTTTCAAAATGGAAGGGTCATGTAAAGAGCTGCAGGCCGGAAAACGAATCCTAATTTTTCAATTACATGTCATGTGGGTGAGTACTAGCACATGAGAAAACTGTGATGGTTATTATCGCCACGTGAAGACCTTTTTACAGATCCATAAACAACCAAAAAAAGGAAAATTAAACCAGTTTTCTTATTTTTGTTCATTTTTTGATTTGATTTTTTTTTAATTTTTCAATCGCCGAATTGAATTATAAAAGCATCAATTTGGACTGAAAACCCTGTAATGCAAAATTACTAAAAAATTTCGATTGCGCATTGATTCGTGATAACCCAGTAAAATTTGAAATTAAATTGCCCAACAGCTCGATAATACCTTACAGTTATTAGAATAAAAGCTGACACAAATTCTTGGTTTTTTTGAATACTTCACACGTTTTCAGGAAATTTAAAAGAAAATCATTGAGAAGGAAATTGTAAAAACGGTAGATCTTTTACAACATTTTTTTATTAACATTATGTTTTTTTTTCGGGTTTAACGCATTTATTTTCCCAATATTAAGAAAATGACATAAATTTTACATCTCTTTAGGGTCTTAAGCCATTTTTAATTAACCATGAAATAAATACTGCACACTTAAAATTAACAGGTTGGTTCAAAACATAAATTTTCCATTTTATATCATTTGGCTATCATGTCATTTAATCATTTGACAACTTCATTGATGGTTTATCTTTATTATACACATTTTATCATTAGTTTCTTATTAAATAAAATTGTGGTATCTTCTTATGGCTGATATATTCATTATTTTCAATTATTTCCCATTCAAAAATTTCATTTAATATGTGTATTTCAATAAACCATTCATTTATGCTATTTTTCTTAAAATGTCAAAGTTAAAAACGCATTATGTACTCATGGGAATGAGGAACGTAAATTGTGGGGATTTTTTTGAAACACGACTCAAACCTCTTAATTTAATCCACTTAAACACATTTAGCGTTCAAACAATTTGTATTTTCATGACCTTTATAATTATATGGACAAGCGTGGACTGAACAGTGTGATAGATAATTTGTAATCGATGATAATATAACACAAAATCATCAAAATATAAATTTATAATGGAATACATTTCTGTTAAATGATGAATCTTACAAAATATTTCAAATTTAAACTGAGTTCCCATAAGTGACAGTGTTGTGGCGTATTCAATAAAGTCAATGATAAACAAGATAGTTTGAAACCAGAATTTCCTTCATTTCTAATTTTGCTCACAATCTAAAGGATTCAGAATCACGAATTAAACAAAACTAAAATCATTTTTCGATCATCATATTAACCCACGTTGGTATTCTCGAAACGATACTTTTTATATCGGCAAACATTCTTGACGTTCTGCTCCTGTATCACCATCAGTTTGCCGTCATTGATCTCAATAAGTTATCAGACTTTTTTGATCATTAACCTATGAAGTGATTTCAAAATTTCAGGACTATTATATGAATAAAAAACAAACTGTTTACTCATTTGCACCTCCCACGAGTCGATACAAAATAAAATTTTAATTAGAACATTATTCCTATGATCTTTTATGTATTTGCTATTACTTGTTGGAATCAACTGTATCATAACAGTTGATTTTTTGATGAACATGAAGCCAATTTATGGCTATTTTGTTTTATATAATATTAAGCTTTGACCATTCAGAATATCGCGTAAAATACCATTATTACAGAAGACGAATTGATAAGTTCTTTTAGAATTCAAAGAGAAAGCCTAGTAGCATTTATTTGTTATTTAAATCAGTTTTATTTGGTTCAATCGAAATTGGTAAATTATTATTTGATATTTATCAAAATAAGTTAACCAAAATTAATCAAATACTGCATCGTGCATATAATTAATGGGTTGAGAACCTTGATTAATTTTATCATTTACGAGAACTAAAAGCTCTTCTGGACAAACAGGCGCCACAGCATCTCTTGAGATATCTCTGAAAGCGTTGTTTTTTGCTCGTAATTTTGAAACATATGATGAGTAGAACCACCAGAAAAACCACCGCCAACACGATTAATACAATCGTTAAAACTAATGTCAAAAATGCAATACTTGAAGGTGAAACACGGGTCGAGATTTCTGTAAAGGCACTACAGGATATGTTGAAAGTGGTGCTCGGACATGTAGAAATCTTATATTATATTTGATTTTACTCGACAATGAGTTATCCGAAATGGAGAAAAATTGTATGATTCTTCGGCTGCGAAGTCTTTAATCACGCGATTGTTCCCATCATAACATTCAATCTTAATATCAACCGATCAAAACGTAGTAAGCTTTTGAACTGCATTCAGGTATCTCACATTCCCATGAAATCCTGCTTTGACCACCGAAATATTGAACATTTTTGGGGGATTTCATATCAGTTTCCTTGTATGTATAATGTTGGTGTTTAACTTCATCACTATCTTGGTCTAAAATTTTTAATATGTAGCGCGAGCATAATTTATGGCCTGAAACCTCAATTTGTGAGCCTTTAAATGCTTTTTGTTCGAAAATTTTTGTGTTTTCAGGGCTAAAATCATTATAAATAGAGACAATGATTTGATGGTTATATCCAACGGTTTATTCGGGGCACCTTGAGGAGACCATTTTATAATCGCTACCCCTTGTCTTAAAACTTGGATTTGAATTTTGTTTTCAGTAAAATGATCGACTGAGTTAAGGTATTTTAATACGGCATTCATGAATTTCGTCAGATTGATCATCACAATCGTATTTTGAGTCGCAAACCTGAGTCAAACATATCTTCTTTTTTTTGTCTGTGCATTCAAAATGTTTATCATCGGGACATTTTTGAGGTGTTTTTTTGCAGTTTAATTCATCAGAAAAATCACTGCAATCGTTGAAGCCATCACATTTATGAGACGCAATTAAACATAGATTATTTTCTGAGCAGACCATAGATTTTTCAACTGGGCAGTACCCTTTATGACCTTTATAAGTATTATTTCGAACCACACATCATCTCATCTGCTCCATCTTTACAGTCAGTTATATGATCACACATTTTTTCAACGTGTTGGCATGTGCCATCACACGACATGAAGCAAGATAAATCTTTGATTTTATGATCAAAGTATTTCAAAACGCCTGTTATAATTCTATTTTATACACGCGCGCTCATCGCTAAAGTCTTTGCAGTGGAATTTTCCATCGCATATATATTCTGATGGAATGCACTCTCCATCATCGCATTGAGCTTCGTTGACGTTGCATCTTCCAACTATATTTAATAAATTAACAACTGTGGCAGTTTATTTCGTCGCTATGATCACCACAATCATTCTGACCATCACATACTTGTCTTAATCCAATGCATCTATTGTTGTCGCATTCAAATTGGTTTTCTGAACATTTTCTCACGTCTAAATTACAAGAAAAACTACATTTATCGCAATTTTTCTCATCCGATTTGTCGGTACAGTCTTCTCTACCATCGCAAACTTGAGAAAGTTTGATACATTTTCTTTCTGTGGGACAATGGTATTGATCGCTTTGACAAGCTTTTTTAATAATTATAATACTAGAAGAACACTTTTCATCAGAATAATCACCGCAATCGTCGACTCCATTACATCGAAATATTTTATCAATGCAGATATTATTATTGCAAAGAAATTCGTGACTTTGACACCCTGATTTATACACAAGTTATACTTTGACATTTTTTTTTATTATTTGCACAAACACACTTGCCTTGTTCCTTGTTATATACCATACCATCCTGGCAGCCACATACGAACTGCGTCTCTGATAAAGAGAAACAGAATTGATCACATGTCGAATATCTACAACCTTGTAGAAGTTCTAAAATTAAAGAATTAACACTTGTATCATGTTTCATCACAATATGTGCATCATCAATATTTTTTAGCAAACAGAAATATTTGTTGGTAAAAATTCCATGTTTAGTCACAACAAATAAGTCATCTTCAACAAATTTTGCTGCTTTAACTTGAATATGATTTTGAACCACCAGAGAAATGAAATTCTTCTTACCTCCACTTTATTTCGATTTCTCAAGTTCACAATACGAGTTTCGCCGTTGTAAAAATATGCAATAGTATCTTTAAACTTTTTGAAAGTTATCAATATCTTTTCGGGAGATTCATTCGACACTTCTTGTCCTGTCAGTTTCAAAATCATTAAATGGGTGAGCTCTTTTCCGGACGATATCGTGTAACAAGAAACTAAAAGTTGCCTAAATGTGAAGTAATGTCTCACCTATATGACGAATCAAAATCGACATCATAAATTCTACATTTTTTTGTCGTGTAGATAGTTTTTTTAAAGTTCGTGAAAGTATCAAGCACAAAAATACTATCCTTGCTGTAATAATATATATATAGCATGAATGGATCATGTATAAAACCAATTATGCGGTTAGACCTGACCACATTTACGTGGATCAAGTGTTGTATCGACTTTGATGATCCATAGTATGTCCATTCGATGCCAGATTTTGTTAGTGTATAGAGTCGTCTTGATTCAGTATCAATTCTAAAATTCCAAATATCATTCAGTGATCGTAAACCGATAGGCAGTGGAGATGAATGATATTTTCTTAAAGGCTGGGGCAACATAACGTTTAAATCTTTGTTCACAGATAGAAACAAGGACATTTCACGAACTTAATTAGATTTACAAATTACAAGTAACATCGCACAATTCTCTCTGATCAAGTTCAAACCCGATCTTATCTTTGCATGGGTCATTTCTAGTCTGTAGTTTTGCCCTATATAAATTAGGAGGGTTAATAAGTTTTAATAAATAAAATTAAAAAACTTTTATCATTTTTATGAGAACTGTCAACCCTGTCAAATTTTCAGCCATTGTGGGGGGGGGGTTTGGAAAAAACTGAAAAATAGACGGTTTTCAAAGAATGGTGGTAAAATGCGGTAAACCCATTAATTTTACTCAAAATATCATGAAAATTTAGATTTNACAAATAAGTCATCTTCAACAAATTTTGCTGCTTTAACTTGAATATGATTTTGAACCACCAGAGAAATGAAATTCTTCTTACCTCCACTTTATTTCGATTTCTCAAGTTCACAATACGAGTTTCGCCGTTGTAAAAATATGCAATAGTATCTTTAAACTTTTTGAAAGTTATCAATATCTTTTCGGGAGATTCATTCGACACTTCTTGTCCTGTCAGTTTCAAAATCATTAAATGGGTGAGCTCTTTTCCGGACGATATCGTGTAACAAGAAACTAAAAGTTGCCTAAATGTGAAGTAATGTCTCACCTATATGACGAATCAAAATCGACATCATAAATTCTACATTTTTTTGTCGTGTAGATAGTTTTTTTAAAGTTCGTGAAAGTATCAAGCACAAAAATACTATCCTTGCTGTAATAATATATATATAGCATGAATGGATCATGTATAAAACCAATTATGCGGTTAGACCTGACCACATTTACGTGGATCAAGTGTTGTATCGACTTTGATGATCCATAGTATGTCCATTCGATGCCAGATTTTGTTAGTGTATAGAGTCGTCTTGATTCAGTATCAATTCTAAAATTCCAAATATCATTCAGTGATCGTAAACCGATAGGCAGTGGAGATGAATGATATTTTCTTAAAGGCTGGGGCAACATAACGTTTAAATCTTTGTTCACAGATAGAAACAAGGACATTTCACGAACTTAATTAGATTTACAAATTACAAGTAACATCGCACAATTCTCTCTGATCAAGTTCAAACCCGATCTTATCTTTGCATGGGTCATTTCTAGTCTGTAGTTTTGCCCTATATAAATTAGGAGGGTTAATAAGTTTTAATAAATAAAATTAAAAAACTTTTATCATTTTTATGAGAACTGTCAACCCTGTCAAATTTTCAGCCATTGTGGGGGGGGGGTTTGGAAAAAACTGAAAAATAGACGGTTTTCAAAGAATGGTGGTAAAATGCGGTAAACCCATTAATTTTACTCAAAATATCATGAAAATTTAGATTTAACTTCATTTTGCGCAGTAATTAAGGCTTCATATAGCTTTTGCGAATTAACTGGCTCAGTTTTACCTATTTCGAGTTTAAAATAAACCATTAAATTTTTAAATTTGTCTAAAATCTCACCCATCGGCAATGAATCTTCGATTCCATTTATAGAAACAACCTATTAAAGATACTAGACGATTTCTTTCTTCTCTTTGATGTTAAGACTAATGTTTGGTTTTTATTTCATTATTTTTCGCGCATGCCAAGTAATATGATAACGAAGATTACGAAATATTCCAATATTAGTTTTAGTGAAAATTCTGGGAAATTGTTTTTCGCTGAAAAATAGACAGGGTTTACTGTATTACGCTCCTTATTTTGGTGTTATTTCTAAAAATAACAAGGAATAAAATTCGTTTTATTTGAAAGATACTTTTGTGACAATATTAAAAAAAATTGTAATTAAATATAGTTCTTGTTCATTATTTGAATATTTAAATGTAAAAAAATCTAAATAGTTATTGTCAGAACATTCTGCCTTGGTGTATACCTTTAAATATCAAACTACATATATTAATATTTAAACTCTATGCTGCTATCGTTTTAGTGACATTAAAAAACTGGGTTTAAAAAAGTTCACTTGTTGAGTCAAATATGCCATCATTTGTCTCCTTATTTTCAAATTGTGAATCTAACTAAAAGTTATGGAATTACCAAGATTACATCTGCGATTGACATCAATGATAAAAACTATACATTATTTACATTTTCTAATTTTGATGACTATTTGAATTTTCCCCTTTTTTATAACCCAGAAAAATAGTTTTCGCGCATCTCACGCTGAACAAATGCCTTAAATTGCAATTCAATAAGGAAGATACTCGTTAAAAACATAATCATCTTAACTGTCTGATATATCTGGTGATATTTCGCAGCTTAATTTACAATATATAAAGAAAGCTGTACGAATGATAACTTCGCGTATCAGCTGAAATAAGACATTATATAAGATCCCAATCATTTTAAATTTATTTAAACTCCTGACAGTGGTTGGTGACATGGAATCACGAGAACGGAGAATTTGTAGATGATTATTGGTTGGTGGGATTTCGACACTGTTATGTGCACCCAGATTTGGCGCCAACCAAGAAATGTATCGCTCATTCGAGAGATATACTTTTATAGGTAGCTGGTTAATTAATCGTTATTCTTAAACAATAATTAAGCCTTCACTATCATATACCTTCAGTATTTGAGCAAAAAAAGGTTTATTTTTGATATATGAGACATTTTTTTTAATTGCTTAAACTAAAAGGTTCACATTTTTTAAAAACCATGATTTTAAGCAAATAATTCAAATAAATATAATTAAACTTAATAGAATTAAAAGGAATAGCCAATTTACAGTTTAAACTTTTAAAAATATTTACTAACCACTAAAATTTAATATGAACGTTTAAATTTTATTTAAAATCCTTACGTTTGAACTTTTGGAATGAACTCAGCCAAATAACATTTTTCTCACGTGTAACTCCATGTTCTTTGCTATCTTCATAACATCTTCCGTTTAACATTTGGTATCCCATGGCACTAAATTTCAATGTTAAAATACCATTGATAATCATCAGTTGTACAGGTGCAGTTAGTCTTTTTTATATCACCAAATATGGTTTCTTTTCTTATGCACGCTGTGGTTGAAACTTTCTTATATGATTCTGATTTTGATCCTTTGAAACATTTTGCTCGATCGGTTGGACCTGGAGCAAATAATGCGAAATCTTTTTTCGTACAATCATGTTCAAAGAATTACGATCAGTATTACTCTAATAATTTTTTGAAATCTAGATATGAAAATATTAAATGGTTGTTTGAATAATCTCTGTATAACGTTCCGAAAATCAACGAATACTCCGCGGTGTTACTCACAAAAATATTGTGAATGGAGATCTCATGTTTCACGCTTGTCAAAGTTTTCCAATTAACACCGTGATCGGTGCTGTATCTAATATGCTAAGCTGAATCTTACAACAACATCGAATGCTGTTTATCAACACCAACCAATATATCGCCTGCAGCAATTATGTCAATCTCCACAATATTTTCCGGCACCTAAAAATCACCGGTTATAACTACTTTTCTCCAGGAATATCCCGAATCGTCTGATATTAATAATCCTCTGTAAATAACATGGGATCCTTTTGTTATCAAGCCTAAAATATTAGCGAAGAATCAAGAAAATTAGAGCTTTTTAACCGAATATTTTTTTATTTTGAAGAAATATAACTACTCTATATTGATAAATTATCTGTTTTATGTTAATTTTCAACCATTAAACAAGCGGTCCTTAAACTTATCAAAAACTGTCATAAATTTAAAATATACTTTTATTAATTGGACAGCAATAATTTAATACTAAATGTCAAAATTTCACATTTAATTCATTGGAAGTTTTTAGAAACACAATAGCTGAGTTGTGATAAGCGATCATACGCATCCGAATGTTATCATGATAATGGATGATAAAAGTCAAGTAATGTATAGATATTTATCAATAATTTATTTTGCGCTTTTACTTTCTTTTTTCTTTGGTTGTTCGCTTCGAGATATTTTTATATATCAAGTAATCATAAATTTAATTATTTAAAATTGCTAAGTAAGTAAATATAATTGTGAAAATCAAAACGTATCTCCTGACAAAAAGTAAAACCCTATTGGTGGAAAGAAATACAATAAACTCAAAAATATTTCAAGCCAGACACTTTTACGATGATGGATATAATCAATAATAAACTTTTAATGGCTGTTCCACTTTTTAAGTTTCTCTAGTAAACGTTACCCAGCAAGATAAAAATAATAAGATGATTTATCAATTTAAGATGACGTATTGTTTCCCTGATTGTATTCAATTATATAAATCTTTTTTCAATAACGCTCCAGTTTATTAAGTTTGTATTTTGATCGAATGGATTTAAATCACAGTATTTTAGATTGAATGCAAGTTTATCTGTCAAATTCACAACCTTCGTTTTCTCACTTGTTTTCAATAAAAAAGTTAGCTTATAAATCAAACACAATTTCAATAGATGTGAATATTAGGCAATGACTAGGTGGTGATCAAAATATTATGGTGACTGTAAATTAAACAAAAAGGAACATTTTGATGTAAGCAGTGATATCTTTAGTGATTATTCCTTTAATTAAACATTTTAAATAAAATATTAATTAAACGATATTTAATGGTTTTATGAAAGCTTATGGCAGCTTAGAAGGAAAATAATTCAAGTATTTTTAGAAGATTTCATCTATACGTTCCAAAAGAGACAATTATGATAAGGTACCGCGATTATATTAACAGCAGACTCGCACCGATAAGCCCATTTCGAGCCTCGAGTAAGTGGTTGAGGAATGATTGGTTCGTCAAATGTGAAACTTGAGATTATTGACCCATATAAGATTACGAGGACTTTCAATTCTTTAAAAATTATACATTTATCAGTGAAACACTAATACTATGAAGTCTGATTTGAAAAATCGAAAAGTGAATGAAAAATATTTTTTCTTTTCGGTTGTGTATAATTTATTTAAACTCGCATACATTTTACCGGAGTTTAATATATAATTGCTAATCATTTAATATGCATGAAAAAAATTCCTTTAACAAAAATTTCATGGCGGTAGCTGTTTGATAAATGATGAAAACTTGTGAAGAACTCAGGTGATGTTCAGAATCGTTTTGGGTGCAAAATCCACTGCTAAAAACACAAATTCATAATAAGAATTCATCCTTTTTTAAAATATTTCAATTTTTGTCTCTAAAAATCACTTTTAGCACATTGTTTTATTTTCAACAGATATAATAACCCATTCGAATCGATAAAAGTATTGGAATTATAGATTTTAATATGTGGAAAAGTTAGTCTTAAAAGTATTTTATCAATTCAAGACACAAGCGAACAGAATATTTGGATCAAACAATTAGACCATGAAATTCTTTTTAAGGCAAAAATCAGCAAAATCGTTCACACGAAGTTTTAATAAATTTGACTGACCTAATACTATATAATTAACTAAGAAAGTTTCAATCGTTATAAAAAAATTTCATTATTAAATGACGAATATCAGGTCCTAAATCAGCATGATTAAAGCCATTTATTTGTTTCGAAATGAGGTAAAGAAGGATGGTTTCATAAGAAACTAAAAGCACAATCTTATAAAAGGTGGTTAAGTGTGGGTGATTCTTTTTTTATGATTTGTGTTTTAAAAACCGCATTATATCTCAACATAATTTAAAGTTCGTCTACAAGAAATCACCAAAGGTAAGATATGCGCTTTGTATTTCCTTGGCTTCGAAAGGGGGTTCCAATATAAAGCAATTATGAAGCATACATGAAGACTTAAGTTCGTATGTGTTTGTGGCTGCACTGTGAATGTCAATCGTGCAAATAAAAAAACTGAGGAAGTTAAAAATGAAGTATTAACAAATTAAACACAATTAGTTACCTGGTCTTGCAACCAATAGTGCGAATCGTGACGACCAATAATCGGAATTTTAGAAATAAATATTTTTCACATAAAACAAACTTTATCAACCTAAATAAACAAATTTAATGTCAAATATGGTTACAATTAACTAGTTTTGCATCCACTAACTTTGTTTTGTCGATCGATAACACGAACTGTAACAAGGAATTACACAAAAAATAAGTAATAAAATACAATAAAATTAATAGATTTAAGGTTTGAGTTTTAGATAAACATTACATTAGTTTCTAAGGATATCCTGCTGGTCAAGGCACATTCAAATAAGGATTTACTGTTCAAGAAAATCTGGAAAGTTGAGCACTTGTAAGAGTGGCGCATACAGGCCGGATTGTTTTTATTTGGCTATTAATTGCATTTAATGATAAATCTCTATTTACTCTGCTCTTGAGAATGCTGAATGCTTCCACGCACGGATGCAGGAACAACCAACTTTTAACTTCGGTCACCATTTTTCACGTTTCACAACCATTTTTAATATTAATCTTTTTTTCATTTAGGTTGATACGGTTCTATTTTACGTTCAAAAATTAATTTAAAGAGAATTGCACAATTGGTCGCATGACCAGGTAAAATGAAACACGAATGATTATTAAAGATAAATTCCTGATAAACCATAATATCAAGTTGCATTTATTTCAACAAAAATATTTTGCGACAGCTGGAACTTTCTCAAATTATAATTAATTGATCGGGCCTAGATTAGGCTCTAAATGGCAAAGAAGTTTGTTTGTTTAATAAACGAACTCCCATCCATCATGCTAATTTGTCGAAAATCATTTATTTCTGATTCTTGTAAAATGGAAATTCTGCTACTATATGTGGCTTTCTCGAAGTTGAGAAAATTCTGGTATTGTAAAACCCATTTTTTGAGGACCTAATGATTTGTCAACCATAGAAATTAACTCTTATCATTCTTTTTCAAACGATGGTTGAAAGGTATGATTTCGCAAATATCAATATATAAATTGAATCTCAAACATTTTTTCATCTAATAAAACAAGTGACGTCTCTAAAGGGATCGTAAAATCTTGGCCGTATTCATCAAGTAACTAATGATATTATGGTTTATACATTAGTCGGTTTCAACCTCAAATCAGTGGGTTTCAATTTAAGGAAAAATAAATAATTTACAATTTTATAGGATTTAAAATGATCTATCAAATGATAGCTATTCATTTTACATAGAATATAGTCTTACAAATTTTTGGCATTTGTACTCTTTTACACAAAATTTTAACACGGAAAAGATATATATGGAAATAAAAAGTATGTTAAGTTCCATGTGCTCTACGTTAGACACGAAACCCATTTGATAAATAGTCTTTTTAATTTACAAGAATCGAGTTAAATTGCCAAAACACAAACTTTAGTGATAGGTTGAGCACATCTGATGCATTTATAATTGTCTTTTAGATATAAAAACAGGGCCAAATAGAAAAGAAATCGCGAACACCAAATTAAAACTAATTACCGTTCGTCGAACATTTCGAAAGGAATTATACTTAGAACAATCTGGAATGATGAACATTTATTTTGATATTTTTTCTTAGTTTTTTTCATACTCCTTCCTAGGTGCCAAAAAGTGTTCACAATGAGAATTTTGAAAATAAAATAAAAAGCTATAACATACAAAAATTTATCACAACGCTAGGAGTGCTAATTTTGACATATGTTAAGGAATGAAGGCGGATAAAAATTACCAAATATTATATTGAGTAAAATATACTATTTTAAATATAGTCAAGAAGACAAGCAAAGTTAATGTTCCTCAAACCTACAATCAAAAATAATTAAAAATACACACTTCATAATTTAAGATATAAATCAATGGATGTGGACGATTAGAAGGTTTTTCTGTTTCTTAAGAATAGTTCATTTAGATTATTGTCATATTATGCCTTTTCTACCCATAAACGGAGGACTCTCTTTAAATAATTGGAACTTACACGAACAAGAATAAATCATCAAGCAAAAATAGTTCTAAAATTAAAAAAAATTATAATCAGTTTTGTGAGTTTTAAAGTGAAATCTCTAGTTTCAAAAAAAAATCGTTAACTTTTAATCTCATAATAGAATATGAATCCTCAGTAAATGGCAATGACGAGATGAGAAAAATCTCAAGATAACATGTTAGAGAATCTGTATTTAGTTAATATTATTAATTCTAGAAGAAATCGATTTGAAATTTAGGGCAGGAGGTTAAGCATTTTTGGGAAAGCGTCGTATATCAACAATAAAAAAACCATATCGACGGTCACCAGAATTTTTATATTATTGAGAAAATACAATGTGAAACAAGAAATATGTAAACGATATTCTTTTAAATCATACACGATGAGGTTTTATTTTCTTTACCTCAAGTCAAAATACTAGAAAACACCATAATATTTGAGGCGAGTATCCTCTGAAAACAAAAGTGGTTAAGATATTAACTGCGAAACAA
>JWZT01004870.1:50348-62690 GCA_000827895.1 Thelohanellus kitauei
AACCCATTATATATATATTAAATTATAAAAAAGAGTAAATCTCACATGGACCTACAAGTTTCCGTCAGGCCATACGAAATCATTTATTCTCAATTATTAAGACAAATGGGGGAAAATAAAACAGTCTAAAATTGATTCCAAAATATATAATATGTTAACAGTTTGCCGGTTTTCGTCACAATTGGCCTGTTAGAGAAAAATTAAGTTTTTTTCTCAGAAAATCCCACACTTAATTAAATTATTCGATATGGGATATTTGAGATATGTTGATTCAAAGAGCTCTTGATTGTTCATATGTGTGCATATGTAATTCCCATAAACCTAAATTATCTAAATAACTTCATGACATTTTTCTATCTCGTGATAAACGAATTAGACATGAAGGCGTTCTTTGAAGGCTTAACTAAACTAATAGAGATTAAAACTCACATTTTTCGACCTCAATTCTTTTGGCACAATATAATTACAGGGTTACTCACGATCAAAGCGCAATTAAACATTATATTTCGAAGTCTAAATTTTTAGAGGAATATTGCTAAAATAAATTTAGAAAATAAAAAATTTGTTTTTTTTGAAGGGGCTGTATTTAAAAAAATATATTGTTCTTCGTATGGCTCTCATGGGCCTCGAGTCAGTGATAACCATAAAGTTTCACAGTCGAAGGTAAGATTCTTTAATAGTGAAAGATTCATCATGATTAAATGAAGATTTAATTTATGAAACATATTTTCTAATTACTCCAAAAGCCTGTTTAAATGGACGAAGAACGTGGTTGAGAGATTTAATCACCAAAAATACCTCCCCATAGAGAGAAATTGATGTGAGTATAAGCTTCAAAATGGTGATCTTATGCTCAAAAGATACGTCAAAAAATGTTCACTATTAATGTAAATTAACAAAATAATTTTTATTGCACAGAGATAAAGAATAACTATAAAATAATAAAAATGGTGGATAAGAAACGTTTGATTGACATTTCGACTTATATCTGATAATAAGAGAAACTGTCTGGGATCTGAATAAAAAGAACAATAGTTAAAAATGTCATTTTAATTTATGAATACTTGGATAAAATATTTGTATTGTCAATTTTTCGAATAATTTTAGGTGTTCTGGGAATATGCCTGATGAAATGGGCCTTCGTTTAATAATTTCTAACTCCTAAAAGTATACTTAGAACACTAAAAGGGAATATGAGTTATACAATTGAGAATATGGTTTAAATTGTATAAATTTTAATAAAGATTGCAAAATTAAATATGTATAGTGTTTGATGAATATATTTCTATCTTTGGCAGGTTTATTTGATTAAGACCTCGTATACAATGTAAAATTGGGTATTTAGTGTTTAAAAAACAACAGTTTCATTCTGGATTTATATGGTTTCATTCATAGTTATGGCAACTATTACGACACGTTTCTTATCATACCATCCTTTCAAATTATAAATATTTCAGTAAACTTTTCATGTTCTAATTTATTGGAGCTTCGAACACAATTTATATAAATACTACGATTATAAATCCAAATATAGAATAGCGACTACAGATAAGGTAAATTATTCAAAAAGTAATATATCAGCTGTGTGTCAAATAAATATATTTCAACAGTTAATTGATTTTTGAAAATGGAACATCCTAAAGAAATTTATATATTAAAATATACAAGCTATAACTGACGTTATCGCCTGGGTACCTGGTTTTTGTCATTCAAAAATGCGCTGATTTCAATTATAAATGAATTTTGTTAAAAATTTAATATAAAATACATTGTTACTATCTTCCGATAGTCTCTTCATTCATGTTTTGAGAAAACAATTCATATAAAAAATATTAAGGGCGGCCAAGGCTTACGAAAGTCATACCAACAAGTTGTCAACTCAAAAATCATTTCGAACAATTCTTTCCTCGGTACATGAATATAGAGAACATCGATAGGGAAAAAAATTCGTTGAAATATTTAAGTTGACCTTTTAAATTAAAAAAGCGTCTACAAATTATGCATTTTTACATGCAAACCCCAGTAAGATGATGACGTTTAAGGTATTACTTCACAAAGAATATCTATTGCTGTTAAGCACATAAAGTGATTCGAAACTCTTATAGTTTAAATGTGACAAAGTTAGAATTAGAAAGGAACAAACGATTTCCACATGTAAATCTAAAACAGCGCATGCGTATTTAACAAATTAACAATTATTATTATTGAAACCCAGCTTTCATGTGATGTTTCAAAATGGCTCCAAAACATGAATTGAAACTAAAATATTCTTAATAATGAGAAGGGACAATGTCTCAATGTTTTGCCAGCAGTTGGCAAGTTTGAAAGTATCCAACTAGGATATTGGTTCACGTAGTACTTGTGCCATTTAACAACTCATGTCAGTATTCCTTAGTTCGGATGGGCACTTAAAGTCTGGACCAACACCTGCATTTATTTGTAGTATGGGCCAGTGAGCGGT
The DNA here is from genome assembly GCA_000827895.1 of Thelohanellus kitauei. Lineage (NCBI taxonomy): Eukaryota > Metazoa > Cnidaria > Myxozoa > Bivalvulida > Myxobolidae > Thelohanellus > Thelohanellus kitauei. The sequence goes on from JWZT01004870.1 coordinate 52,810, forward strand.
ATAGCCAGTGTTTGGAAACCAGACTCATCGTTTGGTTGCTGCCACCTCTGGTTTAAAATCGGACAATAATTAAGCTTCAATGAACGAAAATCGCATGCTTTGAATTCAGTAAAAGTAATAACTATAAACATAAAAAGTGAAATTATTCATGATTGTTTTGGGAATGTTTCAGAGAACAAATAGACGAATTATCATTATCACTGAAGTAAAAGCCATATATAACCTCCCATTTTGCTTAAAAGGGCCTTGAAGACCTGCTTGAATCGACCATTGACAAAACATTTGTAGTTGGCAAATATCGTTTCGTAAATTATCCAATTCGTTGTTTAATATTACCAAAACCTTATTCTCATCAAATGGAAGTTTCAGATATCGGATAACTCGCTCAACAAACGTCGAATGATCGATTTTTCCATTCTATATTAACTTCAGCTTACTATAAGTTCATTAATGCAATAAATGGTATAGTTTACTGCATCAGGACAGCGAACGACGACATAATCGATGATTGTTGTCAAAACCATTCTCGCATTCCAGGTCCGGTCTTTTAGCAGCTCACTTAGAGCACCTCCCTGACTCGGATGACCGTTAGAATATTTACTAATTTCGCTCCTACTCATCATAAACAAAATACATCTAAACTGAGATACTTTCTCTGTAAAAATGTTAATAACGTTCTTGGGTCTTTATCAATTGAAACAATCGTATTTGAATCGATATTCTAGATAGCTTACAAATGTTAACCGCCCACATCGAACCATCCATGGAGCCACCAATCTCATCGTAGTCAAATGAGAGAAATTCTTCAAATGCTGAAGCATTTAAAGAAGGTACAAGTCCACGATCCCCAAGCATTTAAACCTTGATTCTAATTGTTAGAAATTTAAGGAACCTTGAGTCATAAACTTACAGGGTTTGGAGGAAAAGCAAGCAATAATAAGATAAAATTTGAGATTATCGTATTGAGTTCGATCATAAATAGAAGAGGGGTTAAAAAATGAACCGGCAGATTATAAGATTACCATTTCAAAGCAAAAAATTGCAATCGATACGCATTTTATAAAAATGAAAAAATAGTTATTTTTATCTCACTCCTTATGGCTTTTAGTCGTACAACCTATATTTCTATTATTCAAATATTAGACAGTTATTTACTTGGATAACATGAAATATAATCACAAATCTGTTGGTCTTTAACTTTAATGATGATCGTAAACACATGAGTGTGACGTGTTTGACAAAACGAGAAACTTAAAGATTTCCACAAAAGCCACTCCCTAGATTTTTACCACTCTTTCAGAACATCATGACTTCTCAATATTATCGAAACTCACAAATATTCTACCATTAATTTCCCATATCCCCAAAACCTCCAAGACATAATGACTTACAGGTGATTGATGTACTTTGAACCCAGATAGTCGATCATGTGATCGAACCGAGTGAATGGGCTGAGACTCGATTAGCTAATTTTTTGCAGAGTACTAAAAAGAGAATGTTGAAATGATAGATTTCAATATGAATTAAATATGGCAATTATTATCTCCCATTAAGTGCCCGAAAATATTCTGTTCATAAATGTTAGAGCTTTTCGTTCCGTCAATTATATGAGCCAAAACATGTTGTGTTAAATCTGAGTTTTTGGTGCATTCGGTGCCTTTTCGTCGTATTTTAAATGAAAGAATAATATATCCTATATAAAGTTTGACGCACCTAGATTTAATTCAATGTTTTTCGATTTAATAAATGTTTGACAGACGAGATTTCTAAATGCATATCCTAAATATTTTTAAAAATGTGTTTGTTACACGAGGATTGTGGGTGATGTACTAAAAAGTGTTATTTACACAAATCTTATCGACTACTCTTCAATCGGATAATTCCTATAATCGAGTATTCTTCGCATGAGAGTATTATTTTTATGTTGACGCTTACCCTATCCACTAATGTTTTCAATGTTAAACGTGTTTCATCCTCAGGGTCCACGTAGTGTGTTTTGATGTTTCTTCCAAATGTTTTTACCATTTATGTAATTTTAAACTACACCAGTCAACAACCTTATGGTATCCACAGATGCTTTATTTTGAATTATGAGGTATAATTCATGTGTTTATTCGTGTGATGTTTTCCACACTTTTATCTTAGTTTCGAAGTCATAAGATCATCCAAAATAATGATTCTCATATCGTCCGCATTCTTTACTGTTCGTCTATTTGAGTTAATATAATAAAATATTTGATTTTACAGGGTTCCCATCCTAAATTTCACACGAGAAATTGACGTCATTTTTTAGATGGCACAAAAAATTATTTTCGGGCTTTTCCACATTAACTACGCATACCGATTTCCCTTTTAGCATAATTTGAAGAAAGATGATGAATCAGCATGTGTCATACGAAGTTAGTGAATTCACGAGGAAAGGTAACACCGCGTTTTAACAGGTGACACCGAGGGATTACATCGTATACTTCCATAAAACAAATGCATATGTTGACCAATTTCTTAAAAATGAAGTAGTGTCATTTAATTTATACACGCTTAATAAATAAAAAATTCTAAGTCGCGTTTTTCATTTTCCAGTGTTTCCAAACATCACTTTTTGCAAAGTGTAAATTTTGTTTTTGAGCGAATATATTGGGGTGGAGGAGGGGAAATGCTAAAGGAAGGGCTGGCTTTTACGATAAAGTTTATGCATTATACTCTCAAAATAATCATCCAGGTTGAGCTCACCTGGGGAGACGGATAAGATGAGGCCTTGTTGGCAGGGTTCAAGGAGCCCCTTCTTATAACCTCAAATGGGATCTTCACCCAGACCCAAAGATTCTGGTTGGACGAGGACTCATCTCGAGTAGACAAGGGGAAGCGATGGTAGAAGCTATATCATAAACAGGATGATTGAATGGTTTGCTCTATGGTTCAAAACCTACCAAAAAATTTTAGTATTTTTTATGTGCATTTTTGTCGCTGTTGGAGTTTATTGATGTTGATTTACAATGGAAAAAATGTTTACATTATTTAATGGAGGAAATATCCATTTTTATATCCATAAATTATGTATATTTATCATGTGTGATTTAGGATGAAAACCCTAAAGTTAAATATTTTATTAAACTAACTAAAATAGACGAACATCATCGCGAAAATAATTAGCAAATTACCCACACATTGAATCATTTTCTACGATATACATTAATAAATATTTTTCTCAAACTGTTTATTAGATGATTAGTATTTCCAACTTGTAAATAGGGATGGGGAATATACAAAAAAGCAAAGAATGAAATTATGGTTTATATCGTATCTTCTCAATTGATAGATGGGTCATATTTACAAATATTTTACAAATTTACAAATCTTCCGCAAATGTATTTAAATTTGTGCTCTTTTTGCAAACAGTGAATAACAGCCATAAACAAAAATTATGAGTGATATATAGTATTTAAAAATTCTTCGGTTTTTAAAAGTTAAAATGCTAACTACCAAACGATTGTTGGAAGAAACGTGTGTATCTTATCAGAATGTAAATCTTTATTAGAAATATTTTCATTCTGGTGATCGATTTCTACGTGTCATCAAAAAATAATTTCAATAATATAAATTTTCTGTTATTATTGGCAATAAAAAACGTCGTAAACATTTCCAGCATATGCAAACTAACTTAATCGAAATATTATTTGAGTATTTATTTTCCCGTTTATTATAAATACTCGTTATATTTTACACTTATTCAATAGGCTGATATCTTAAATTTTACACTTTGCGAATCATAAGTATCTTGGCCAACATAATCGAGTGAAGTTAAAAATCTATTTAAGAAATAACTATGTTGATGGTCTTCTCTATTTCGGATTTACCACAGATTAAATCCGAAGATAATTTGCACATTTAATCACGTGTGACGGATATAAAACTTAATACAATATATGATATTAATCTTAAATAAACCGATATTTAAATTCTAATCGCACAATATGTGAAGTTAAAATACATCCCATACGAGGGCAGAGATGGAAAGCACCCGAAGAAAAATACTAAAATGGTTATGCTATGATAAAACCAACGAAATATTAGCTCTCGATAAGCTTTTAACTAAATTTCTCGTGTTTCATGAATCTCTTACTATTTTTGGTTCAGTTACAACCGGGTTGTGCATTCAAAACCGTGAACCGCGACAATAAAAACGGCATTTTTCAAACAAACAACATATCATGCTTTGAATAAAAAACAAGTTTTGTTACTCTCTTAAGACATACCGGGGTTTGCATTTATAAATAGATTTTTCAGAATACATTTCAGAAATTTTGAAATATATGAATACAGGGTTTCCATTCATTATTGCACTGATTCCATTTCATTTATCACATAAGAAAAATTCAGTTTTGTTTACAGTTGTTTGATGGTCCAAACTTTGACTTGTCCAGAGAAATGTGGATTCATTTGTAACATATATTGGAACATCATGTAAACTTTTTTGAAAAAACTCACATATGGCGGCTAAAAAGCATAGGTCATTTCAAACACGCATGGACGAAGGCTAACCACTATTTTTGTCATTTCCATTTATTTCAGGATATTATTTGGTATATTTTTGAAATCAGTACTTTGGCGGTTTAAATTTAGACAACCCGCAGATATGTGGATACCGTTTACAATGAACATTAGACTTAGTTTTTCATAAAAAATCAATTTAGGTGGCTTAAAGATATACCGCGAAATACTGCCTTCAAAAATATACCAAATAGTATCCTGAAATAAATGAAAATAATCATAATAGCTTTTAGACTTCGAGCAAGGGTGTTTGAATGGGCCTATGATGTTTAGCCGCCAAAAATATATGGGTTTTGTCAAAAAAGTTTACGTTATGTTCCAAGATATGTTAAAAAGAATGCACATTTCTCTGAAAAACTCAACATTTGGAACGTCGAACAACTGTAAACATAAAAAACTAATTTTACTGATGTACGAAATGAAATGGAATCAGTGCAAAAATGAATGGAAACCCTGTATTCATATATTTCAAAGATTTCTGAATTGTATTCTTCAAAAATCTAATTTTAAATGCAAAACCCGGTACATAAAAAAATATATTCAAGATTTTTAATAAAGAAACTCCAAATTTCACCCTACAGTCAAATATTTATGATTTTCAGAAGTTTAGGGATATGAATTTTTAAAAAATGAGAAATAGAAAGGGTTAACAAACAATGGTATTCTTTTGTTTCCTAATCAGTATACAAATGCACGCGCCTGTTCGGGTTTTAGCTTTGACACAAAATGAGAAATAAATGTTCTTTCTAAGATATCTGAGCTGCAACATATTTAAACAGGTAAGTTTTCCATTTATTTTGTACTCTAATCTTATTAAGGAGGCCTAAAATTACTTGATCTATGAATTTTTCAAAAAATTCCATAGATTTGTATATTTTAAGATATGTCACTGTAAGGATACATAAATAATATATCCTTACTGTCACATTTCCTCGTTAAGATTTCCCATAAGCTGTTCCCGTGATGTACTTCCCAGTAATGTTATCATTTTTCCCGTATTACCCTAAAATCTCGCCTATAAGCCGCGGCTTATACGTGGGATTTTAGGGCAGTTGTTTTTGTTTACTGATTGCCACACAAAAGAGTACCCACAATAGTGATAAAATGAATTTAAAACCATTTATTTATCTTAAAATAACCTGAAATATCATATTCCAATTTTTTCGGCTAATAAAAATCGTTTCATATAATGTAAGTCGATCTATATGTGAAGCATTTGCTTCATTTGATTTTAAAACGAAGGTCCTTAAAGTTTTAAAATTATCACCTGGTTTTTTTAAACGGGATGAATTATTCTTCAGCATTTTCATTTTTATAATAATTTTTTATTTCGTTTTCTTCCGCTTGAAGGTTCGATTTTTTCATCACATTTTCAATGGTATTCAGTCAATTTTGAACCTAATAGTTTTGTTCTTTTATCCGATTTACAGCTAATCATAACTCAAATATACCAGGTTTTACTTCCAATATCGTTTGACCAGGGCACACGCGCTAAATGCTTAGAAAGCGTGTGCTAATAAATAGAATGTTTTTTTGTTTGGGGTATAAAATAATGGTTGTCCTTGTTAAACTACTTTAATTTGTTGATTATTTAGCATTAACGAACACAATTAACCATTTTTTATGACTGACCACTAGGTTTTCCATTCAGAATGCACAAATTGTGATGAATAAAGGATTTTTGAAAATTAATGTATTCACTTAAATAATATACATCAACGAATCTTTGTTCCCTATCGATGTAATCTTTTTTCATACATTCCGAAAAGAATTGTTTGGAATTATTTTTATTTGAAAAACGTGTTGGTATGATATCCGTAGACCTAAGCCATCTTTAATGATGGTATTTTCTTTAATAAAAATTCCCCAAAAATGAATGAAGACTATCGAAAGAAAACAACAATTTGTTAAGTGAATTTATTTAATTTTACAAAATGAAATTATCATTGCAATTTATGCATTTTTTTTAATGAAAACCTGGTGGTCATCGATTAAGAAGAATGGTGAACTGTGTTCCACAATGCTAAATAATCTACAAATTAATGCAGTTTAACAAACATACCCATCATTTTATACTATAAACAGATAAAAATCATCCTGTTTATCCGTATTCATCTTTTTCTAAACTAATAGTTTGTAGAGGCGTTAGTTGAGAGATATTTAAGTAAAGCTCAGTAATTTCCTCTTCAGCTATAAAATTGCCTATATACTCATCCATCGGAACTGCATTATTGAACCCAACTCAGCAGTAACAGTAGCCATTTAAAAATTACTTCCTTTTGGTTGAGTCATGCTGTAGCATTATGGTAATATTTTTTACAGTACAAGGGTTTAGTCATTTTTTTTTCGGTATAAGGCGCATTGCAAGATTCGATGAACTACAGTCATTCAAAGAGTTTTTGATTTAATTCTTCATACATGCTTTAATTGCAATACCTTTTTCTACTTGGATTTATTTGGGTCCGCTTTCTTATATTTTTGGATTTCTTTGGTAAAAACATCGATTTCGCATATATTTTTTTCAACTACCTGAAAACTCTGATGCAACCAATATTAAGGCTTTTATTATGATCTTTTCCAAATAAAGGACAATTTCTTTTTTCTTTCAATTCTCAGGGTAGTTTTTGAGTTTTTAAACATTTTGTTCTTGCGCATTACCATGATGACTAATGAAAATGAGATTTAATCATAGTCAAACTTCAAGAAAAATTGTTTCTAGCTGAAAAATAGACGAGATTTAAAAAGATATAGGGAAAAAATTTGAAAGGTTGACTGTAGTTATCCAGTAAGACTTTTCGTTCGAATATATACGAAGTCAAAAATTGTTATAATTGCGAAAAAAAGTCATTCATCGTTTTAAAGGATAATATAAGAACCACGAATTAGGTTTCTTATCAAGTTACTTAATCTGGTTTTATGTAAAAAAAATGGGTATCCGAATATATTTATTGCTGAATTCAAATATTCGTGGTTATTATAAAGGATACTTTGGCATATTTGGACTATTTGTCACTCTTTTTCAGTAAAATAATTTATTGTTGCCTTGATCAAATTAACAGAATCAAAATCAACAAAAGTATTCACAAATCCCAGAATATAGTCAATAATAACCATGAATATTAGAAGTGCGCAAAAATACGTTCGGGTATCCATTTATGAATGCAAAAATCTCTATAATTTCAGATATACTGTCTATCTTAACAATAATTTCTTTGATAAATCGATTTTCGAAGGGAATCCATAATGATACGCTGTGGCTAAAGTAAAGATCAGTTAACCAAAGTCCATCAATCCTCGCAAATCATCAGATCAGTGACGTTTTTTATATAAAACCAGGAAAATATATGAATATTTATCTTTTCTAAACCTAAATATGATAAAATTTGTCATGAATCAAATTTAGAAAGCAGTGTATACTTTTATAAATTCGGCGAATTACTCAAAATTATAAATTCTATAAATTTCTCTCATTGTTTCAGTCATAACCCTTTGGTGGAATTTTTTCTGAACACGAATTCAGCCAAATATCCAAAACCCATATCCATTTTTCCCTATCTGAGGAAATAGCAATTTTCAGGCTCTCGAGTTTGTTTCAATTATTTGTGTGCACACCGGTTTCTGTTACGAAGTTATTATCATGAATAGCTACCTTATGGAAGTAGTTAAACATTTCAATTCTCTAAGATATCCAGCTCGCCCATCAGTTTGTATAATTGAACCACGTTCGAAGTTTTAGGAGATTATTTTAGCTAATGCACAACTATTTCTGCGTTCCGTAATTTCCATGAATATCAGGCCCGTTTCTTCAATACCTCCAACGATCCGTAGGCCTTGATTTGCAAGATTTCTTTCTATTCCATACTCTCGCTTTGAGCAGATTCTCTCGTCTATCTGCATATACATATGTGCCCGCCAGTTTTATCAGATGTATTTATGATGTGGTTTATATAAACATCGCTGACAAAATTTTTCCAATCCATGATAGTTGGTGAACTAACATTAAGTTCTTTTCTCAAAAACATTTGATAATATAGTCCTCTACAATACATGAATAATATGGCAAAGATTTGGTAAAGTGCAAGCTTTGACTGTCCACAGTCTTTCGTCTCTTATTGATTTTAATTTACGACGAGAACGGCCTCTAAATGACACTCCATCAAAACTCGCAGTACTCCTAACCATGGTCGTTTACATTCCGCAACACTTCCGACGATTCGGGATGAGCTTTAAATATTTTTAAACCTCCAAGATGTAGGTTTCGTCAAATCCGAAAAGCAAAAAATTAGCGTATGTGATTTCATCAAACTTGTGAAATTCGGCTCTGGAAACGTTATGTTTATTGTGGTGAAGATACCAGTCTAAATTATTATATTTAACTTAAAAAATTTAATATTTAAAATAAACTGATATGTTGAGGAATTCACGGGCATTTCCGCAAAATATTCCAAACAATTATGGATATTGTTAGAATTTTTTAGAAATCAATGCAAAAGATCAATTCAAGTTGTCATTGTATGATATAAATATACAAGATACATTCTTAATATTCAAAATTTACAGTCTGTCAGTAGTATGTTAAAAGTTTACGGATTCAAGATCTATGTATTGCTAAAAAAATCTCAAAATTACTGAATGAAAGACCGTTTGCTCTTCCTGTCCATTGTAAGCTATGAATATTATAACACTTAAGGTGTTACTGATGGTTGTGCCAAAATCTGTTCATATTCTTAATAAACATGTTCGTACGTGCATGTTTGGACAGCGACGAAAAGCCTCTGTGCCAGTCTTCAATATATTTGAACATGAACGATCATGTAGATTTGCTTCCACAGACGAGCTGATTATACTAGATTTTCTCTTATAGTGCCATGCTTTGGGCCGAAGTATTTGTTTTTGAAGTTGTTAAATAAATCTTTGGGAATAGTTAAATATTAGTTATTCAAGCAAAATTATCATAACTTTTTAAATCATATTACACATAGACGGATGGATAAATAACTAAAGGTCCAGCATTTTTATTTTTCACTCCCTTGATTCATTATAAAGACTAGCAAGTTCTAAATTTAGTATTTTCCGCCATATTCATTAATATAGATTGTAAAAACAGCATGAGTTCTGAACATTTTGGTAAAAATTAATAAATTTATTGATGATGGCTCAAAGTCGTTCAGCGAATATCGGGCTGTTAATTTTAGTCTGGTCTGAATCTCACTGCAAAAAATATCATAATTTTTTCTCCTCTTGGAAAGCATAAGCCTCAACCTAGGTGGGAAAACGTGGTTATCAAAGTCTGCATAAACCGTAATTGATTGGAATAAATATTATGAAAGACA
>JWZT01004873.1:0-16784 GCA_000827895.1 Thelohanellus kitauei
AAATTATGCCCCTGTAAAATTAAACTAATATAGTGTGCGAAAAACACGAATTTTATTGCGGGAATCATCGCTGTATTTTACAGAAGCACGTCTGTAATGGAGTTGATGACTGTGGGGATAAATCTGATGAAAATGTTTGCTCTAAAGGTTTGAAAATATGTGATGCTAGTGTGTGCTAAAGACGAAACGTACTGTGTCAAAGATAAAAAATGTTTAAAGAGTGACGTGATCTGCAACGGCAAAATGGATTGCTCTGACGGAAGCGATGAATACGAATGCGAAAGAAGTTTACATTATTTGATTTTAAGTTATTCCAAGGTGCGGTGCAGACAGTTTTGAGTGCTTGAATGAAAGTTGTATTCCCTATGACCGGGTATGCGACGGAAACAACGACTGTGGGGACAATTGGGATGAGAAGGATTGCATGAGTAGAAAATATGTTCAATTTATAGGGGTAAAATGCGAAAAACTTGGCGCATACTGTGATGATGGGCAATGTATTCCTGAATCCCATTTTTGTGACAATATATTTCATTGCACGGATTTTAGCGACGAGCGCGCATGTAATATTTTATTATAATCAGGCAATTCAGTGATATTTTTTCAAATAGAATTTGAATGTTTGGTATCATGTGATAATGAATGTCTTCCTATCAATAAGGTCTGTGATCATGTGACGGATTGTGGTGACAAATCTGATGAATTAATCTGCAGTAATGTTTTTAATCATTTTTAACACCACTCGGTACACAATATCACTAGACATGTCATTTCAAAGGATGCATGATTCTGACCTCTATAACCATCTTTCTACATATTTTTCGACTGCGTGATTCCAAAATATTTCTTAATAATATTTTAAAAATCGAATACTTCTGTCGTTCTTAAATCTCTCTATTTTGTGGACAGATTATAGTTTTTGTTGATCTGTCAGAAATTTATGAAAACATTTAATAATTTGAATCGCATCAGAATTTGTGATATTTTTAAATTTCATGCTTGAAACATAGGAATCCTGTACCGTCAAAATCTCCTTACGAACTAAATTCAAATATTTATTCTCCCGATGTATTTACGTGTCAAAAATTATTTACAGCTTATTCATCTTAAATCACGCACATCACATTTGATATTCGGCGAAAAAATCTTTTTGTTCATTCATGGCTAAAGAAAGAAACTTAATTATTTAATTATTTTCACAAACCTTTCTGAATACCTTATCAAATTTCCATGCAGTGTTAGCAAATATGAGTTATGTGAAATGAGCTCTGCGGGATTTTGAATCACAAAAATGCATGGCTATCTTTATTTTTTATTTCAAAGGCTAGATTTTCATCTATTACTATAAATATTGAATCAGGGTTTTAATCATTTAATTTTGACATCGCCGTCGCAATTCCCCTCATGTTGGCAAAGATTTTATTGGCTCAAATTAATATTTCAGGAATTAATATGATTCAAATGTCGCATCATTTTTTTCCTTTGAAGAACCAGTCATCCTAGTGATATGATTCCTCCAATATCGAATGTATACTGAACTAACTGTTACAAGTAAAAATGTATTATCAGGCTCACCCCTCTACGTTCATACAACCCAGTCTCGATATTTTTGAAAATTAGATTGTAATGAGGTAAAAACGAATAATTTGGAAAACGATTTTTAAATATTTACATTATTTCAAACTATAGAGGTTGTTTGACACCATTGAATTGAATGTAAGCCAATTAGAGACTCAAATTCGAAAACATGGTTTTCAGCGTGCATAGGTCAAATCCGTTTTTTTAATAAATATAAGAAAACTCCGGGAATGAACTATAAAGCAGTATAAAATTGATTTATAATGGTATTTTTTTTATAAGGACTTCAAAGAATATTTATGTTTGAGATTTAGACTAAAACCTCTCATAATTCATCCATTTTGAGATTGCGCATTTATATCACTAAATAATTCTCTGTTTTAATCTGCTTCCTTTTTCTATAGATTAGATTTGATCATTTAAACGGATTGATTGATATAATATAGGTTGTCAAGACTAGAAAATATTTTTTCGTTAGAATAATTTCTTAGTGAGCTGTGGCGCTAATCATAGACAATATATTTTGCACCAAATATTCTGCAGAAATATCTTTAAAGCTGAAGAAACTTGTCGAAATAAAATTCCTTGACTATCAGAGGACATTAATGGTACATAGTTAGAATCACTAGAATTCATTTATTTGTATGTAGAAAATTTTTAAAACATTCAAAATCAAATAGTGGTATAAAAAATATGTTAACTTGGTTTTTAGGAATTTTTTTCGATTTTATCTTGAATAATTTTTGTCAAAATTATTTCGTTTCTAATAACTTAAAGATATTGTTTTGTCGTTTACCGTTGGTTGGATTCGTTAAACAACTCGACCATATCTTAGATTCACCCATATTCATATTATTTGACCGATATCTCTGCTTTCTTAGACCACATTTTTAGTGAATATGTTTTGATTTCATTTTAAGTTCCTGTTTTTCACAACCTCCTCTTGAAATATTAGATCTTGAGGAAAAATTTAACACGAGATTCAGGAACTTGATAACATTCATGAATATCAAGTTTTAACACTTTAACTTTAAGTAAATTGATATTTTATCAAATCACGTTGCAACCCAAATCAGCCTAGATTGTTGAAAATGTCGGAATTTTCGGTCCCTTTTTTTGAGTTTTACATCGCATTTATAATACGTCTTATTAAAAGGTTTTCGTGTGGCATGTCCTCTCTCAAAGCCAAACTTTTGTGCGGATGGAGAACGTTGTTATAGTGATCGTGAAGAGTGTGATGGTTTCCAGGACTGTTTAGACGGAAGCGATGAGAAACATTGCGCTGGTTAGCATTGATTTTATTCAGGTGAACTGCCTTGTTTTGGAGAGGAAATTTTCACGTGTGATAGTTTACAGACGATCTGTATGTCTAAGGTGTGTGACGGAATCCACGATTGTTACGACGAATCTGATGAGAAATTTGAGTGCAGTTTGATTAGTTTTGATTCAGATAATGGGATGTACATGACGGATGTCGAATTGGAATTTCTGGATAAGGGTATCGTTTCATACCAATGGAATTTCGATGGCAGGGTTTCTGAATATAAAATGTTTATTTACTCAACGTATTTTGTTCGTGGCACAGTAATCAAGAGATCGATAGGGTCAAAAAGACAGTTCATGAAAGTGGGATCTTAGTTGGCGGTCATATGCAGTGTGAACGATATATTTTGATCATAAAAGTTGATGGAAACGTCATTCGTTACAAGCAATACATATACATTCAAAAGTTCAACTACTTCACACCCTACGATCTTGAGTTCCATTCATCTGACCGAATTTTAAAATGGAAAACAAACTGTCCGTCTTGTTTCCGGCCTACGTTCTATGTCTCACATTTTTTAATTTTAGGTGGAATGTTTTGAACAAGAGAAGCTGGTGTACAGAAATTTTTCCACTTCGAATTCCCTGAAAATCAAGTTCCCTCGGCCCGTCATTTGTAGAGTAATTATATTGATGAAAGGTTACCACCAATATCAACGATTTATTTGCCTATTTTAATACATATATTTTGATAAATGAGAATCAATTGACCATCCCTGACCCTTCCATGCATGTGTTTTACACGAAGCTGCTGCCACTAAATCAAAAATATGAATAACAGAAGGAATAAGGCGATAAACAAAAAAATTTTATCTTTAAACGTCTAGAATATAAAAGCATTCAAAGTGCTGGAATAAATAAAATATTTATACATTTTTTCTTTTAAATATGTCATGTTATGTTTGATAGTATTCTTGGACGAAATTGACCTTAGAAATGGAAATAATTCGCACCTTATATGAGCGTTTGAATAGTCCTTTAGCCGATCGGATTCATGAGTCTATGGTCCGAATGACCGTTAATTCTCTATCTATTTTAGAATCATCATATTTTGAATTCAAGAGATATTAAAAACTAATCCAAATCAAATGCAGAGGAATATAATTATTGGTTAGTACATATCATCTCTCTTATTATTATAAAATAGTTGTAAATTATTTTTATCGACTTAAACCTTTTTGAATTTTTTTAAAATGCTCGAGCGTTAAATGTGTTGAAATTTTGTACCAGAAAAAAATAACAAATATTCAAGTATACAGTCATAAAAATACACTACAAAGCTATTTATTTTGTAGCTTTAAACTTAAATATAGACTAATAGAATTTTCAATTTTTATGAGGGCCAACGTCTTTAAATGAGGTTTATTTTATTATTGGGGCAATCACCAAATTTGAATTTTAAACATGATAAAACACATAGCAATTTCTTAGATTAAATCGATTTAAATATAAATTTTTTAAAGCAGATTTTCGATAAATTTAACAATAGTTTTTGATAATTTAAATAATGTACCAATAAATCTAAATGTACTAACATGCGCAGGGATATAAGCATTTAATTTTGTTTTGCACATAATTTGCAGTTCATTGCAAAATTATCTTCACGATCTTGATGAATGATTGTAAAATTGAATTGATGACCTTTCATAATAAGTATTGCGAAATCAATGAAGATAGCTATCGCTTAGTAAATCAGGATGATCGCATATTTTTAGGGATTGATTTAATCTCACGTGTAATTCTATGTTCAATAAAAAAAATGGCCCATTATTAAGTATTTCATACAAAACAGATAACTCTATCATGCCTCGTATTACCAAATGATAACCTCCAATTAAGAGCATAAATTTATCATTGAAGATCATCAAATATATATTGGTTTTTTAGGTAAATTAATCTATGTTTTGGTAATTTATAAATGTTTCAGTAATTTTTTAATGGATAAAAAGGATTTAAGAAATTCACAATATTCAGATATGACAAAAATGTTTATTTGTGATGTCTTGGAATTTTTCTGATTATTCGTCGCTAAACATATATTGAGAAGTAGAGGAACTCTTTTTTCTGTTCAAAAATAGTTATATATATATTGTGAGAAATTGATGTCAATAATGATCTGAAATGCCTTTTTGTGTCTTTGGGCGCGCGTGGAAACTGTAGGTGTTTCGATGCGAACACCTTTGGTTTGCAGCATTGGTAAATTTGTTTTTAGTCTGTATGGATGCTGATTAATAATACAAAATATCGTGCAATGGACATCATCAACGTTATATAGTCATTAAACCGAATTCACGTGTACAAGGTTAGGGAACTTAATCTCACAACCGCGATAGAAAGGTAAAAATGATCCGACGGTGATCTTACCTGAGCAGCTATGACTTTCAGAAACATCTGGCTCAGTCAACATAAAATTCTACGAATCTCGGAATACCAAAACGACTCAGTTCCAGCCGATACACTTGTGGGAAGATCTTTCGTAAACGAGAATGAAGCTAATGAAATAAATTTCTGTTCGTTTAAACACTAATCCAGCTTTAGCTGAATCAGTTCCAAATGTCTAGCTTCTTGAACTCTCACAACAAATTGGATCCCCTCTTTGATATTAATTTCATTTTATAATCGTGAGATTGTTGAAATGATTGTTTCGTAGACTTACAAGTGCGCCTTTCAGTCGGGTGAATCCTTAATTAACATCATAGACAATTTGCAGCAATATATCAGAATGGCTCTGCTGATGAGAATTGTCCAAATGTCACGCTATATCATGTAATCGTTTGCAGATCTATGACAAAAACCCTATAGCAGATTTCGAGAATATCAAGGGTTTTGAAAACAGTGGCGGCTAAATCTATTTTAACCACAATCCCTACATCATAGTTAATCGTTTGGATGATATACGATTTACTCTAAAATCCTACCTTTCACAAACATGCTGAGAACTCAATTAACTATATGTAATCAGAAGATCAAATATCAATTTATGAGCAGATTATTCTATTCGAGTATAAACACGTGAACAGCAGTATCTAAGATTCAAACCAGAATTTGGGTGTGTTAATATTTATAGCCAGGCGCTATTCTCAAACAGGATTCATGCATGGCTTCTCGGTCTATGAGGTTTGTGGGCCTATACATGAGAGATTGTAATGAATGATCAAAGGCAGATTTTATTATTCAGCGTTGCAAGATACGTTTGTAGATACAAAACATATATTATGTACCCATAAGTTGGTTCAATTTCACAGAACAGCAAATGCGACTAAGGACATTCAGATTTTATTTGATTAGAACTTTACGCGCAAGTCGTATCCATGGTTGCAGTTTTGAGTTTGAAACCTTCTTGAAAAAGGCTGGTCGTGTGTTTTGGCAGAAAAATTGATATAAAAAGTGGACGTTGTATCATCTATTGATGTAATAAATGTGCTGTTCGGGTGCCGTCCCCACGTGAATGCGAATACAACAATAAAATTTTTAAAGATGCGATTGGAAGAATAAGAAGTTTATTTATGCCTCATACTCTACTGCCCCGACTGAATATAATTCACACATGGGAGGGTCAACCATTAAGTTTATATATCGAACAACAGAGTATTAGCTAGGGATTTCAATGATGTTTACATTGATGTATGGATCCTATTCAGGTGCATTTGCTACTGGCTGTCTATAAAGGACATAGAAAGTCTGGAACTATTTAGCTTTGTGACTCAATGCTCTCAATCCATCAAAGCTGGTTATGAGCCAGCAAATGTCTTGATTCTTAAGTAAAGACGTCCATCTTCCTTTGCTCTATCAGATGTTGCTGCTGCTTTTGAGAACTAAACATGAAAAGAGAAAAGGAGGATGACTAGTAACTAGCTTCTGGACATTCGTATTAAAGACCTTTGATGTCTATTATTACACATAATTAAAGGGCTGTTGTAGGCATGTAATAAAACTATTTCTCAGAATTTCTGAAGAGAATAAGGGGTCAATTCTGGCATTATCTAACACCGAAACTTTTTTTGGAGTATCGCACATAGTTATTTACTGAAAAATTTCGTATGTAAAACACGTTGAAATTTTCTGATAGTTTGATTTTACATTTTTCAATAATCAAAAATTGATTTGTCTGAGCCCATTTGTTATAGTTAAAAAGACTTTGAAATACTTACGAACAAACTTTAACCTTCACGGGATCATGATTGAGATTAAAATACATTAAAGTCATATCACGTGGTCACTGTGGTTCTGTGTAACAAAAATTTCCAAAAGTTTGGTGATGACTCGAACAAATTATTTCATTTTTTATGATAGTTAGGAAAATTGATAATAATTTTTTACACAATTGCAAGAAAATGACTGATTGATGGGTTTGATTTCTGCCTCAATGATAACCATACGATCTTTAAACCTCTAATTCAGTCGCAATACGAATAAACTATCCAAATAAATCTTACATAATTTCTTTTGATACAAATCATATTGGCGAAACATATTTAATACCTGAAGAGTGAGCTAATCCGTTTCGCTTGACGGATTATGTTGATTATAAAAAATTGAAATTTCATGATTACAGGCCACCTTCAGCATTTTGTATCATGGATGGCTCAGATGACGACAAAACATATTTGTCTCCACCTCAGCGTATTAAATGTTTTACTGTGAATTTATATTCTTAATCTTTGTTAATTTTACAGGAGATTTATGTGAACTTTTCAGGCACATGTCCAACTAAAAAATATTTTCATATGGAAACTGTAGAAAATAGATTTTGGTTCACACATTAAAAAGATAGTAATTATATAGGAATAGAATCGATTTTGTCACATCAGCGCAAATTTATGGAAGTAGATATTTTAGCCATTATTACTTAAATTACAGGAAAGACGTGTCGAAAATCGGTATGCCATTCTTAACACTGAATTTTTTTATAAATCTCATACCTCGCCGACACTAAGATCATTTTGGCTTTGGGCAGTGTATTTACAGGTGTTTTATCCCTCATTTCTACTCCGTTGTCTTTTTCTTCTAAAATATTATAATTATTACGAAGCTTCCAAAGTATCAGAATTATATTAAAAAAATGTGTAAATGTTTAATCTACAACCGAACCACTCTGATAACGAAATTATTTATGGAATGAATAATGATCGTGTGACAAGCTAACACTGCCAGGTATATTTCATTTTTTGCCTCTTCTGAAACATTTTTAATCAACAATATAATACATAATAATTTTGCAACAAATGAGTAATTCATTGACTTATATCAGGTTTCTTAAATGAACATGTTAAGGCAGAGTTTGATTCTATATTTGTCCATAACCGTAAACAATGGGTATCATAAATTAAAGAATCGCAATTCATTTTTGTTCCGTAACATAAAATCATATGCTTATGTATTATTTGAAACAAATGACAAGAGGGTTGTCAAATTATCACATTATGAGATGTTTGATTATTTAAAAATAATGTCTAATATCTGCCTGGTTATTTATACTAACAAACGGTTTCAACACTTGATTGTCCATCAGGTCTCTCACGAAAAGAGATATTTTTCAGTTTTTCTAATTATATTACCTCAAAAAAAATTGTTTTTTATATTTTAGTTTTCTGGATATTGATTTGCATCTATTTTCCGGAAATTCGACAAGGGAATTTATTTGGTGAATTGTGGTTGTTAACAAAGTGTTTAAAAGTGCTCTTCCGATCTAATAGTATTGCGAAAAACATGGAATTTCCCCCATAGATTAAAAATAAAATCGTAAATTTTTAATTCAACAAGTATCCAGTAATTCAGAGTATAAGTGATTGACTGGGATGTCAAAATATGCAAAGGTTCTTATTAACGTATCCACCATAAGAGTTCTCAAATGCTCTTAGCTCTGTTAATAAATGATTATATCATTGTTCGTTAGATATAGCTCAAACTGATTTGCGAAGTTGACTATGATCATGATTTTGACGCCAACTAACATCGATGAAAAATTTTGGGCATGAGATACACTCTCTCGAATTCGATTAGACTGTATATTTATCGCTGAGGCCGAACTCATCGACCAATCATTTGTGTATTTTATATTTCGTCGCCAGATTTTTCATTGCCTATTACTGATATAATGTGAATTTTTAGGATCTGCGCATAGACTATGGAGCTTAAATCAACTTTCAATCTAATTATACATGAGCATCGGTAATCATCATGTAACTATCAAGCGAATTGTATACCAGATGGTTCATTAACTTGTCACGATAATACTAGGAAGTTATGAAGGAAGACGCAATATAATGTAAGATAGTCAAAAATCAAACGATTGAGTTAAATCCAGCATCCGCACAAGAGTGCAGTCAGCATAATCCACAGACTAGCTAGTTTTTCATGCGAAATTCAAGTACTGATTACGCTGGGAATATTTGTGCCTGATGTTTATGTGTATGTCAAACGGTGCACTAAAGGACAAACATGATCCGTGTCCTCGTGGCATACAAGTGAATCTCCTAAAGTCTAAATAGTGAGACAACAATATCGATAAACAAAAATGGGTAAAATACAAACAAACTGATATCATGCGCACATAAGATTAATCAAAGCAAAATTATTTCAGCGTTAATGGAAAACTTGGAATTATTTTTTACATTTCAGGTCCAAAGTGTGTAACCTTGGGAGGAGGCTCGACCGGCATTCCTTGATGGACCTTCAGGTAGATCATTGGAGTGGTTAGGTCTTTTGTAGTGATCTATCAAAAAATGACTATTACTCTGAAAACGTAATTTGTTCCCTCTACAACCTGAGAGGCAACACGAACTTTGTCTGGATCATGCAGCAGTGGAACCAGACCACACTTCACGTTCACTAAACCTGAAGTTCCCTTCATCAAGCTGTCGACCACCTAACAATGTATATAACACTTACTTTGTCTAACAGCAGGCTTTCTTCGATTGTCGGTTCTTGGAAATCGCTGAAGTCTCCGTTGAGTTGTAAGGAAACATTTGTCAAAACCAAAAGCAAAACAGCTACCTTCAACATTGTCTAGATTTTACACCCAACGTGCGCAATAGAAATGTATTTGGCCAACAATAATATTTATATACGCCTATAAAGCAAAAATTATTCTTCTTTTGATAATCTAAACACTTCGAAATAAAATTGAATAATTTTAAAAATAGAATGTCTGAATCTGTCAAGGTTTGTGACGGTTTTTCAAAACAACCATATGCAGGGATAGGTGTCACTACCCTAAACGTCTATGTTTTCATATTTTAAGGTAAATGCGATGAAAATCAGCAAATATGTAAATTATTTGAGTTAAAATCTTAAATACGAACATACACCTCTCATGTAAATAATAAATATCCATGTAAACAATTCCATATATTTAGTGTAAATTTGGTTTTATCTTTTTGGCCTTTTTGAAATTCATTACTTGTGGGATGTTACGAAACATTAAAAAACATCACAGTAACTTCCAAGGGTGCATTCGCAGATCCCGTGTGATAACACGAACAAGTAAGGGTTTACAGGCTGAATAACTT
Source organism: Thelohanellus kitauei (assembly GCA_000827895.1). NCBI lineage: Eukaryota > Metazoa > Cnidaria > Myxozoa > Bivalvulida > Myxobolidae > Thelohanellus > Thelohanellus kitauei. Next base: position 10,413 of record JWZT01004873.1, read on the forward strand.
GTTGAAACTTTATGCATGATATCATTTATCATCAGCATTAATTTGAAGGCTCGTAATTCATGTTTATCTGGGTATTTTTAATAAACAATACTAACCAGAATGCAAAAAACTATATAAATGTATTATGTATATAATTTTTTTAAATATGCTATCGCTTAAAGGATTATGATAACATTTTCACACTCATCAAAATCCCTATCGAATCAAGCTTTTAATCATGCATAAAATACAAAGACGCAATTTTGGTATGGCTCTTAGGTCATATAAACCATTCATGAATCTGCAGATCAAACTTTTGATTGTATATTAAACATCCATGCACAAATTGAATAATGATTCAGAGCTGTAATATAGCCAAAATTCTCTGCGCTATTAGTCGGACTAATTGTTAAAAATGAAGTTCATTCACGAAGAATATGACGAAACGTATATTTTGTGTCAAGGTCATAATATCATTCAATCAAAAATAGACGTCTGATGATGTGATGTTTGCTAAAAATCATGATCTACCCATTGAGTTTGTCTAGCCGACATGTTTAACTATTTTTCTCGTTAAACGTTGATAATCCTTTATTAAACACATATATTCGTCAAAAACAAAACCAGGATCTCTTTCCTTCATTCAAATCCTGAATATTCACAAATTAAGATCGGCTAATTCGAAATAAACCCATGAATTATATGATTCGATTACGTTCGGTAAGGTAAATATGTTTATTTAAAGGTTGTCATAAAAACGCTGATTGATTATTTTTGACTATTGCACATTAAATTAAACCAAAAATCCCATAATTTCTTCATAAGGATCCCCGAATAATTTTTGATGTATTGCGTATGTATATGTTGGAATATTTCAAAATACCCATAAATTTCTTGATTACCAAATTTAAACATCCTTTTTATCGATATCATCATCATCAAAAGATAAATCATTTTTGGGACAAGGGATATTAATTGGGGTCTAATATTCTTGATTTCGACCAAATATGATAGATTTGATGACTCATCTACTTCTAATCATCTAGTTGAGAAGTCATTGAAATTGTATGATGATCATCCTGGCGATCAAACCTCAGGATCTACAGATAAATTACATAATGCTGACATTTCAAGAATAATTGAAAATTGTGGAATATGCTATCTAGGACCTTATGGGAAGGCATCAGCTAAATTCCCGTCGCTGTATAATTAAATGATAAAATGTTATTTCCCTGACAATTTTTGCTTATTTAAAACTTTAAAGTGCAATTTACGACTTTTAAGATAAAAATATTTTTTCAAGATTTGTGAGATTACGCATGTTTTATGTTCAAATTTGATGAAAAACTGTATGAATGACTATTTATAACTTTCAGGCCTTATTCGAATAAAATAATAGTTTTTTCTGATATTTTAAAAATTTTTAAGAAACAAAAATAATATAATTATAGGTAATGATCTATTATCTACAATTTGATAAACGACAGAAAAAATACATAATGGTATTGTTAAAAAAGATGAAGATATATCATCTTTTACACATTTTAATCTGAAAAAACGCTAAATGTACTGTTAAGGTGTCTAAAATAATAATAATATGTTACGACTTATGTATTTCTTAAAAATATGACAACACTCTTTTGGCTTTTAGTTCGTGAGTAAATATGGAAAAATATGATCTCGTATATTCTTAGACTGAATAAATGGTCGTCTACTCAAATGTACTGTTTATAAATCTTCAAAAATTATATCATAAAGGTCAAAAGCACTGACCGCTTAGAGCTGTAAATCTAGCATGTCTTATCCATTTCACACTGAGCAGACATGACATTTTCAGCCTATTTTTCTTCCTCGCCCATAACTCAAGAAGTATTTTGATATGTATCTAAATATTTGGGTCTAAACTTCCATACGTGAGACATTATTAACTTAATTTAATATTATTGACCGAGTATATTTTCTTTTAGAATTAGGACCTAAAAATTCCTAAATCGAATTTCTGAGTCTGTTTGTAAGATAACTTAAGGTGGAAAAGAGCCCTTGATGTTGAAAAACCTGCATTTAGTCATTGATACAAAAGCGGCCTTCTTTTTTTTCTTTGGATTGCAGTAAGTTAGAATTGCGTACAATATCGCCCAATCGCCAAGATGAAAACATATTAGAATTCATCAAAAACAGACTTCGTGTGAGGTAGATAATACTCGTCGAAATATTTTCTATTAAAAGAAAATTGATATAGTTAGCTAAAAGATGAGCTCACTTTTGGTTTAATGAGTTGTTTTTATATTTATCATCAATTGATTGATCAGCTGCCTATTTTTTGACAGGAGTGAATTAGATGTAATGTAGGTAAACCTAGTTGATATCTGTCAGGGCTTAATGATTCGGTCCGCAATTTTTTTGATTATGATTCAATTCTAGAAGGACAGTTGTTAAAATTACGTACAGGTATTTGGATCCTACGTAATGACAGCTCTTCAATTTTACATTTCCAATTTTATCCTTACAATATGTCACTATGGCTCTTATGTAATTCAATTCTTAGAATATTTTTATATTGAACAGCTTGAATGAAATGTTAACATTCTGCAACAGGATTTAGTCATGTAAAGATTATTAACCTCTCATCAACATTAAAGGACGAAATCATTTCTATTTGTATGTGCTAAGCACTCTTAAACTATTCTCAACCGCATGTCAACATGATTGAGGGAAAGTAGACATATATGGTCTTAACAGGTGCATCAGATATGTGAAAAATTGAGATTCTCTGGTTTAGACTGAGTAAAATGTCAAATTTAATCTGCAGATTAGGGCATAGTTATGTATTTCTGATAAAGATTGGAGAACTAGATTTTCTGTGGTGAGTGTAGATTGAGTATTCATTACGTTTATTATTCTCTTGAACTACATATTTACTATCGTTAATCGTTTTGCGACGATTAGTGACGCAAATCTATATAAAACGTGACAAATTGTTATTCTATCTAAGATTAATAAACAAAATGTTCATGTTCATAATTTTAAAAAGTTTTTAACCTCTCAAAAAATAAAACGTTTCAAATAGAGTTTGATTCTATTCGTCGGATGAATGGCTCTAGATCAATACACTTGTAGAAACAAAATTAATTGTTTTCATATTATACAATGATATATAAAATTTGATATATTAAATCTTACGATGTAATCGATTCTGCGAGAATCTGTTTAATTTGAAAATAGAAATTTCTAAATGATTGTTTTGGCATCAAATGTATAAATGGTGTATAACGACCGTTGATAATTCCTACAGTGATATTCGTGGTTTATAAGTGTATCTTCTTTTGTTTTGACCGATTTGATTGATGCTGTAGATCGATATACAGCCAAACCTCGTTACTATGCCCCCCGCCAACTCTCTCTACAATGCAACTTTTATGTGACTGTTAAAAGACACGAGTCGTGAAAAGTCTGCATATCTGCGCATAAATCGATTATCACACTCATATTCAAAAGTAGAAGCGACGAACTCTTGTAGAATCAGTTCTTCTTCCCACCCAACACGGAAGCAAATTCGCAACCTATGGATCAACGAATCATAGAGGATCTCAGGCGCCACTATAAAAGCCTCTGCTATGGCGCAGGCTTGAGGCCATGGATGAGGGAAAAGAGTTCAAGGTAACGTTTCTTGTCGCTCTACATTGGCGGGCTTGGGAGTAGGTCGTCGATCAGGAACTTTCGCGAATGCCAAGTTCATCGAAGAGAAGATCCAAACTGAAGCACAGGATGCGGAGATGCTCGAGATCTAGGAAGCAATGCCTGCCGAAGATAAGATGCACAAGAAGAGGAAGATCGAGGCCTCTCACTTTCTCGAAGCCAACGAGCTCATCGCGAGGGGTGCAACTTTCACATTGGAGCAAATCGTGGAGGCAATGTTGTGCGGTTATAGGCCGCTGGAAAGCGAAAATGAAGATATAACTGTCGAGGAGGACGTTGTTTCTTTCGAGGATTCCAGGCGCGTTTTGAGCAACGTGAGAAAATTCATGGAACAGACAATCGGGAAGTCCGATAAAAAATGCAAGCTTATGTTGGCTAGACAACGAGATGCATTTTATCTGTTAAACGAAGATACGCAAGCTGATGATTCTTTAGAGTTTTTAACCGATAAATAACTTGAGAAAATAAAGTTGTATTTACAAACCCTGTTTTGCCACAACAGGATGTAAAAACCTGCGCGTCCGTATTACTGCATAAGCTGCAGCCCGTCCTTGAACTGCATCTCTAAAAATTTGCATCGTTCCCACTAACCTAGTTGGCGAACTATGCGTGCTCATAGCTTTGTGGCGAACCCTCCCTGGCCAAAACAGCACTCCCTTCTTCTGCTGACTAGAGCAGCGGTACCTGGTCGGCATTCTCTCTCGGGTTTTTACAAAACCTCTTTACTAGGCAACTCTCGGTGCTGTATCACTCTTGCTCTGTCCTGACAGGTGGCATAGTAACGAGATTAGACTGTAAATCGTTTTTTCATTTTGTTGTTATATTCTGAAAGATTTTTATTGTCCTCAAAGATTCTATAAGATTTATTGTTATTTTTTGTCAAGTTCTGGTTAGTTTGTTTCAAATATCACTTCAATTACTTTGAACAAGCGCATAGTGTGATTAAACAACGTTAAAGAACTAGCAGAATAGTGATGAATGTCTAAAGTTTAGGATAAATGAAGATAATAAAAATAAATAAAATTTTTACTTGATCTGGGACTCATCCATCACTCAAAAATAAAATAATAACCATCTTATTCCCAGAATAAAACCATATTGGGAGCTGATGTTTCATAATCACAGCTTCAAGAAAATATAATTAAACAACATTGGATGTTTTAATTTTCACTGCAGGGGAGCCAGTCAAAATTGGTGAGGAATTCCTATATAATTACGAAAATTTCAGAAATTCGCATTCTATGTTCATTCTTCTCATATTCAGAGATTGAGAATACACAGAGAATAAAAAAGGGCGTTATATAAAATTCGCATTGGTCACGCTTTTGGCCACGTTCAACGCACATCGGTAATAATCTAATACAACTCGTCTAGTAGTTAAGCATGAGCGGGTGTGCACAAACATTTGTTGACAAAAGGCCATACTTCCAAATTTACGTTCATTTTAATGGTGTTCAGATTTAAATGCTGACATATTTTAATATATTCGGATTTTCGGGTTCCAACTGTCAGTTCACTAAAATGAGAGCTATAAAATATTCTAAAATCTTAGAAATCGCAAATGATAAAGGGCGAATAATAAAAAACGTAATGTTTACATCCAAGAGACGCGAATTCTGATATATTCCAAAAAATGTGAGATCGTGAAACGTATTGTAAGAAGATGAATATATATGCGCGAAATTACATTTTACCCCAATTAACAGTAAAGTTCAACTTTAAATTACTCAACTAAAAACGATGGTTGGTCAAAATATTTCCCTTTCACCAAAGTCAAACAAATAATCACAGAATGGAAAGAGATAATTTTTATATCACTCAAAATTGCATCAAATAATAAACCTTATTACTGGACGTAAATTTCAAAGAATCTGAAAAGTCATGTATTTAACGAATTGCATCCTCTACTTTTAGAAATCATAAAGAGGAAGTGTGTATTCGAAAAAGGCTTAAAAAGAATTACGTAGATACGAAGGCTACTACAAATCTTGACTTGATGTATAAAATCAGCAGAATTCTCTTAAATATTTCAGACTATAATTCATATTTATCGCTGATACTATGCTACATATTTCTGCATTATCTTTCATTTTAGGGATTAGCTAATATGATCAAACGTAAGGATCTGTGGGTTGGCATATAAGGGAGTCGACATGTTTGTTTTGGTTTAACTGTACATTACTGAATTAGTGCATTTTAAAACAAAAGATCCGGCCTTTAAGTGGTGATAGCTTCATAGATTTTCTGATGGAATTGTGTGCAATCCAAGTAAATTCTCTGAATGTTGTGGTATGAAGAATCCTCCAATCCATAATTAGGAAAACCATGTATACTTTCGATTAGAATTCCAACATTAGAATCGCATTTGCTCCACCGACCTCACACCAGGAATTCAATCAAAGATTATTTTTCACATCATAAAATGTCATTCAGAAAGGAAATCTGAAAATATAATAAAAACGAAATGAAATCAATCATCACTTAAATTTTCTAATGCAGATGGAGCAATTAACCTAAATGGATACTTTCGACATTATTGGCCATCTGTCATATTGGATATAGAGGATGAAAATTTTAAAATTATTATAAAGCGCCTTCTTGGCCGAAATGACCATAGGGCTGTCTAATATAGTAATTTTTTAATAAAATATGAATTCAAAAATGGTTAATTAGATTTCGAAAACGATTTTAATATAT
>JWZT01004873.1:19338-44972 GCA_000827895.1 Thelohanellus kitauei
TCATATACATTAGTAACCGATTGGGACTGATTGGATTATTTATACTTCTCGAAGGACTATATATAGGCCTACACATGGTCACAATCACGAATCGTCTGACGATGAAACTACATCTTGAAATATTATTCTAATTTCAATTATTAATTTCATAATTATGAAAGTTTTATATTCGAGCTCTCAGTCATTTGACGGTTTAAATCAGGTGTGAGCATGGTTGGCGAATGAGGGCCAAATCATATGTTATGGCTTAAGGGCAAGTGCGGGATCAAATATGGAAATTAAATCTTTAGCCTAGAGTTCATGTTGAGTTTATTCCCGTACTTTCCCGTATATAAGCAGCTTCTTTATTAACAAGATTTGAACCATGTGGCTAATATATTAATTTTTAAAGTTGACCGTACTTCACTGACTACAAGTAATTGGTTTTTTCCAAATAGTCGAAGTCTGCGGCATATACAACTTTGCCGCTTATATATGTATAAAATACGATTTCCTTGAAAATTTAGGTGCTGCGGCTTATATATACGTGTGTATATACACCATGGAAAATATAATAATAACGTTGTTCATTAAAACTTTTCAATAATTTATTGAACACTGGGATCCAGTCCATAACAAATAAGATTGTTTATAATATAAAAAATTTTGAATTTTGTGCAATCAGCTTTTAGGGATTACGGCCTGTTTAGTGATTTAATTTCAAAATAATACATTTTATTAATGTAGCCATGTATTCGGGTCCTAAATGTTGGTGGAAGATACATCTGTTCTAGATCACAAAAAATATCTTTTTACACCAATAATCTTACTATTTAAACCTGATCAATTGAGAGCCAGATTATATAAAATGATGTCTTGTAGATTCTCATGAATGGTATAAAACATTGAAATGCTAGGCATGTACATACAGGAAGTATGAGGTCATTCTAATGGTAATCATTTTTACGTCCTAAATAATTTTGACTGAATAAATTGAAACGGATCAGGGCTGCTGACAGGAGATTGTCCATCAGTGGTTTAATTTTGACTTTTGCAAACAAATTTGGATTCTTTTTTTAATGAATGTAGGATGATTAGATTAACTTTTCAAAAAATGTAGCATAGCTACAGTGACTTAAAAGAATAGCGGGTAATAAACAATTTGGCACAAACTTGATCCTAACTTTGATCATTTACATTTATTTCACGATGTAAATGTTGATCTTTTTGAATCATTGTTAACTTTTCCACCAATTTGTTTCACCATAACAATAACATCTTAAAATGATGCAAACATCACAAAAGCTACAATTAGGGAAAACTAAAGAATAACCATGTTTTTTATTGTTATGGGAAGAAAAGATTCGGATGAATGACAACAAGCTTAAATCGTGTAAAAAATGACAGAAGAGCAGCAGATACAAAGTGTATTTCTTGCCTTTAATATTATTAACAGACAAATAAAACCCCAAAATACTGGATGATGATGACGCATGCAAATAAAAACTCAAATCTAAAACCGAACTGCGAAGTTTTTTAGATGGTTTGAGGACGTCCTGAAACTAAGACGATTCGTCTGAAAATGATTTCGTCAAATGAATTTAAATATATTGAGAATATCTTCAATTAGCGTCCTTTGAATTATTTTTTTTATAAAAATCGCAATCCACAAATTGGTATAAAAATCAATAATTAGGATCATATACATTCAAATAATGGAATAGATGTAAATTATCAAAATAGTGCTATAGTTCGCCTGACGCGTGTTTATGCTCTTTCTTCAATGTAACCGCCTTAATCATGTGACTTTCGATACAAAAATCAAATTCAATTTTCCTATATTGGTTGAAAACGCAATCCGCATTTCTCTCGAGTAGTCAAAATTTAGAGTGCTCAAAGACTTTATTTAAGAATGTCCAACTTTAAAAGTTGAAATCGATGTAAATAACCATAATATCTAATTAGTTGGTGTAGCAGCGTTTATATCGACTTAGTATTTTTAACCGCAAAAATGATGCAAAATTTATGTCCAAAAAGTTTGTGGCATTCCCAGATTCACTAAAAATAGAATCCACATTTGTCAATATAACCAACAATTAATTGTCCGACGATTGTATAATCACAATGATTTGAAAATCTAAATTATACTTATCAGCATTGAGTGAAAATATCTGAGTGTTCTGAGATGGATTGTTTTGAAGCACATAAACTAAAATATGACTGCTTTTTTGTAGACCTTCATAGACAATTTATTGTTTTAGCGTGAACTTAATATGAAGTAGGTGTTTATTCTAATGACTCAAAGTCTATTCATATATCCAATTTCATTTATTTAAAAAGCAGCCACCTGACTTGAGTCAGAGAAGAAAGAATTGATAAAGATAACATTTGAAAAGACATCTTTAGTTTCTGGTTTTTGGATGTATTTTGAATTCTTTTAAGAGATTATTTTAAATTAACTTTTTATCTAACCAGAAAACAAATTGCAATCCACTTACGCCATCAATTTAATATTTATACCAACAAATTTCCTTATTGAGTAAGATTTCCAGAGAGGATTTAATTTGTGATCACTACTCTGTGCCTCATATATTCTGAATTTCACTTTTTTAATAAAATTATTCTAGCCGCCTTTTTACATATATTAGGTCATTGCAGGATGTTCGATGCCGATTTAACAAGAAAAATAACAATTATCTTCAGATGAATAAACTAAATAATGACACGAAATAAGCATATGTGAATTACCTTGGTTTAAAAAAACTCTGTAGAATAACGATACGTTTGTGACCCTTGAAGCATTTCATCATTTTGAACGGCGTACATTAGTTTATATGAAATACATTTTTTAAGGAATGACGCAGACTCTTATTGGAGGTAAATTGTATCAGAACATCATCCATCTTTCTATTTTAACGCTTTAACCTACAAGAAAATTACATCCATATCTCACGTCTTAAAGGTCGGAATTTAAAAAAGACAGAATTATTTTGACATCGGTCTTTAAGGTGTTCATAATTCAATCGGTACATATTTAAATGTGCTTAACGTAGTCTGCCGTTGAGACGTGGTCCACATACAAATGTCTAATACAGGTTGCATTTCGGCTTGGCCCCTTTCTGTTTGCAAGTTTCTGGTCGTATCTCACTATCAATGTCTAACCATTCACTCCCATTCCCTTAGGCCTCTAGGGCTGCAGTACCAAAGTGGTATTTACTCGCTTCATGTAAAAAGAAAGGATTCCGTTGTCTTAAACATAATTGTTGGTGGTATCATGTTATTTTTATTTAAAAGCAGTTCTCGTTTACATAGACCAACCAATTAAAACACATTTTACAAATATTCTGTGTTCCAGCCCTAAAATAGCAAACTACCTTCGGGAACGATCGAAACGGAAAATGGTTAATGTTTTTTTTAAAGTCATTTCTTGTAAACTGTTTCACGCGGCTAATGTTAGAAAATTGCAAAAATAGTAAATCAAGACATTTTTGCAAGTAATTTGATGTATAAATGACGTTCTTCTTAACTTTGAATAAGCAATAATAATATTTTGTCTGGCCCACTTTTGATTCTCATAAATGTTTGAAAATCGGTTATTATGATGGATTCGTGTGACATATCAGATTTGTAACTATAAACAGTGACATACAAAACCATAATCTCAATAACAAGAACTCAAATTAACTGTTGAATGTGAACTCTTTTTGCCATTATTCATTGTTTTCTGGATAGACATTATAATAGGCTACAAACCCATTGTATTGCAGTTATCAGGCTGACATCTCGCTTGGACACCTTGAATGGTTCATCTGATGGTTGCCACTAGATGTCATGTATCTCCACGATTAAGTGTATGTATCTTATCAGGCAGACTTTTCACTGGGATACCTTGAATGGTTAATCTTAAAGTTGGCAGTTACTAGCATTTATCTAAACGACTCATGTCTGGATCTAATCAGAGGCGCTCACGCCTAGAAACCTCTATTCATTCAAGTCAAGGATGAATGCTACTATCATTACTCCGTTGGACTCATGTCTGGATCATATCAGATAGACATCTTCCCTAGATACCCGTACTATTTAAACGGTGATTTAAGACCTACCGCAGCCACTGTTCAAAGTTGTAAATGTTGTTTTGTCAAGTTGTTTCCCGTCAAGCTTTCACTGCTTTGGTCCTTGTCATAGCCTTCTCTTCTAGGCTTTCAGAGTGCGACTGCCAGGAGGTATGTATCGATAATTTTACACTAAATATTCAAGACAATAATCGACTCTTCCCTTTGTATATATTTCATAATTTCATTCCCGATAAATTATTCTAACTTTTCACATTAGGCTAATGAATAAATATTGGTTTTTATCAACGTTTAATTTATGAATTTACCCTGTTAAAATAAATAACACCTCATAAACCCATCGATTACTAATTTCTATCCTTTTAATATATTGTTCATATTTATACAGCTTTTCTCGGAATGATAACAAACCCGTGATTGCGCATGTACTCTGATTCATTATTATATATCAATAACAGCAACATAATTTTCAAACTAAGTGCGGTTAGTCTGTATCTAAATAATTACTATGATTCCAAAAGCTCTAGATAGGTATTCCCTTTGAATTTGTTCTATTTTAAAATATGCTTGCATTGTCATAAAAATGAGAATTTTTTCACATAAAACAACATTAAAGGCTATATTTATTGTGGTTATATCCAGATCAATAAAACATTTTTTTTAATCATTAAATCTTAAATTATTTTAGCCGCTAATCTATTCATTCGTTCTAAGTATATAAAAAAATTTATCATTTTTAACCTTTTTTTAATATATTGCAGTTATTTATTTTAATGGCCAAAAATATTTCCAGCTCAAATTTGGTGAGGTGCAATAGGTATTATAAATTGTATTCTGAGTCAACGGCTACAAGATTTTCATCAAATGTCAAACATGATTTTCAAAAATCAGCTAGATTTATCTCTAGAGTATTAAGTCTACAATTAAACTTGTAAATTGATATTTGGTCGGTAGTTTTTTAATTGGAAAAACATTTCAATTTGACATGATATGTAGTGTTGTTGAATATTTTTATATACCTGCAATGTGATTTCGTGAATCAACGGGTTTTCTCGATAAAAATGTACTGTTTAAATTTTCCCGCCATATTAATTATTTTTCAATTAAATATACCAGCGAATATTTAATGAAAGTCGCTGTGTAATGACTGATATTTTTGATTTCATCTATGTTTTAAAATTCAATTGATTATTTAACAGTGGACAATAAAGAAAATATTGAATGACCACATGTTCTATATTTGGCATTGAAAAATGTTCTTAACTTTAATTTATTATCATAATTCTCTTTACAAGCATTTTCTGCCTGAATATATCTTGATTTATTGAATACCATGTTTCATCCATAAATTATAAAGACCATGATTTATAAGACGATGAATACAAATATGTCAAAACTTTACAAATGAGGACAGCTATTTTTTAAAAAGATCTGATAATTCGTGGATGCTCGATAAATATTCCGGCTATATTTAACTCAATTCTAAGGTTTCACAGTCCATTGATATTTTATCGTATTCTTCATGATAAAAACTGAAAGATTAATCAATCATCGCTGAATTTAGTTTTTTAAGTGATCGCATTTTCAACCTTTAACAAATTAAATCAGAATTTATGTTTACTTATCTATTTGGAAATTAAAATATTTATGTATGTCGAATATAACTAAACACTAGATTCTAGTTTATCAAAGTGTCACAATTTGTAAAATAGCCTATTATTCATATGCTTTAGAAACTCAACAATTTACCATAACTCAGCTCTAAGAACAAATTTGTCATGGGCAAACTATGAAAAGGGCTAATATGTTTAATATTTTATATTATTAAATATAACTGAAAAACCCTATTGTATTACATTTAGCGAGATAGAAACGTTCTGGGATTTATTTTTTTGAAAAGTAAAGCTCAAGATCCAAGTTCGGTCACTAGAAATTATCCGCAAGACGTCATGACAAATTTGACTGAAATAGTCGTGGAATCTAATTTGAAGGTTGCAGGTATTTTAAAATATGATCAAGGTTCTGTTGATTTTCTGCTCACGACACCCGGATTCCTGATCGGGTGTAAAATCTTCGATCCTGAGCGTACCGATAGACTACACTGGGGATGATGATTTATTCTGGCAGCAGGCAAGATCACAGACAAAAGAATGCGAGATAATGAGCGCAAGCTTGATGGATTGCATTAGAACAGAATTTCTTCAGGAAACTGAAGATTTTATCAAGAACAGGCATCCTGTTGCTTACAGAACGCCACCACAGCAATGACTGGATTACAATAATGAACACTAAACTTATGAAATCTTTTTGAAACCATCACAATCTTTTTATTTGCCCAACTTAACGCCATGTTTTTCTATATGTCATTCGTTTACAGAATGTTGAAATATCATCTCACATATTGAGTTTCGTTTCTTGAAAATCCATTAAAAATATTTATCAATAAATTCAGCTTTATGATTTCTAAATAATTCAACAAGAAAATATCTTAAAACATAACTTTACGGGTTTCTCGAGATTACCGAGAATTTTGTGATGCATACAATAGACAAAACCACCGATTGTAATATTTGCCTAATAATGGAAGCGTGACACCAGAATTTTCTACGTCCCGTCGTGTGTGGGAGATTAGTTCAATTGATATGTCAATTTGTGTTTTTAGTGAGTATAAATAATTGATAAATTTATGGTCGAAAAGGTATTGGTATATACGCCGGTGATCGATTTTGGCAGCATATGTTGTTTTTACCGTGCTAAGCGCTACAATAGTATGTACAAAAATTTTGAGCCATTTGATATTGATATAACATCTTGAAATATCATTCTCATTTCAATATTTAATTTCATGATTCTGAAATTTTTGATGGAAGATTCAAGTAAATTTACCTTTAATTTTTAATTTGCCAGACAACGGTGGATCCTCTTTTTGATGAATCGGAGAAAACTATATAAAATTATTGTAATTATAGTAAAAAATATTTCGAGCCTACAAATAATAGGGCCATATAAACACACTAACATTAATTATTTACAAATATTTTGTTAATAACATTGATTTATAGGTTTATATTTGGACATTTTTGAATGCAGTCTTCGAGAAATTTAAATGTTCACGACTTCATAGAAATTTAGATTTCGTTTTCAATGAAGATTAGAATAATTTTCTAACTTTATTCGTGTAATTTAGGGGTATAAAATTGATATCGTGCACTAATTACGCTTGTGCAAACTTTTGCATGACTTTGATAATTTACATATTTCACGATTAAAACGTTGTTTTTTCTGAATAATTGTTGAATATTATACCAAATTGATGCATCATAAAAAAGGGTTCAGAAAATAATTAACACATCACAGAATCTATTTATGAGTAAAACAAAGGACAATCAGTGTAGTTTTTTATTCCCTTGTGAAGAAAAAATTTATGAATCCAAAAATCTTAAATCTTTAAAAATATGAGAGAATGATCAGTTTCTAAGTATATTTGCTGTGTCTAACAGTTGTTTTACCAAGTGAAGACCATAATACTACACGATAAGCACTTAGTAAATATAAACTCAAATTTAAAACCAAGATGCAGCTATGAATATAACTGGGTACTTCCGAAATACGCGAGGATTTAGTCTTCCAGAGTTTAATTGGTATTAAATTGTCATCAATTACATTGAATAATTTTAGTTTGTTTAAATCTGAATCCATAAATGGCTAGAAAAGCCAATAATTATTCAGACACATCTACAATTAAATCTTGTGAAACAAATGTAAATCAAAAAAAAACTGAAAAAATGCGCAAGTGTGGTCAATGTGAGATATTGTATTTAACTGCCTAAATCATATGGCTTTTATTAATAAATTTTATATAATGTTCCTGGATTCTTTTTCAATGAAATCCGCATTTCTATGAAATAGTTAAATTTTAACTGCAAAAATATGGTTCAAACATTCCAAAATTAATGGGAAAGAGTTAGTGAATGCGCCTTTGAACGATACCTTAAATATTTAGCCCCAAAATTATATGAATAAAGTCAAAAAAATTAAATAGTTTTACTGGATTCATTGAAAACAGAATACACGTTATGTGGGAAAAGTAAACATCTACGCCGTCCATCGACTGTAATTTATAAAATTTGTTGAAACCTAAATTTTATTACCAGCATATAATGAATCGTATCTGAGTTCTTTGAGATATATTGTCTTCAAACACATTAATTACGGTGATTTTCATTCATATTTATCAGCTACATAAATCATTTATCGTAATGTGAAATTTTCAGAAAAAATTACAAATTGAAAAAAATAAATTAACGAAAACCAAATTTTTCATGTGTTCGCGTCGAAATCAGATTTCTGCGAACCTACTCGTATGGGAAATAGTCGATCATGTTAAATTGTTTAACATTTTGGAATATTTAAAGAGAAATAGCTTTAATTTGCTGTATTGTTGATATTTTATTTCTTTTTTTTTAATTGAATTTTGAAAAAATGTTCCTAAATGGGACTGAGATGAGGAGAATATGGGGGTAGTTATTATCATCTAATATGACTAGAAAATATTTCTCGTATTTATAATATGTTGGATTATCGTTTATACCTATAGCGTTATATTTTATTGTCTAATAGAGAGAAATATTTGTGATTCTATGAAATTTGTAAATAGATTTGAGTTAATTGCCATATTACGAATACAATCGGAAATAACACCAGATATCGAAATGGCTAACATTTATGAAATGTTCTTACCAAGATTTGCTGGTTCATTCAACATTGGGGTCATTCAAGATGGAAAACATCCATTATGTGTATTTAGATGTAGATTTATGTCAGTTTCATCAATGAATATCAAGGATTCAACGGGAATACCACTGATTATTCTGCTTTAATTTTGTCTAGCAGGTAAATTTGTTTTGGATTTCTCTCATTTAGAATTCTTCTTATTAATTAGTGACATTTTTATCTTTGAGTTTTCTAAAAATCGTTGATGAATTTCGTTGAATTCTGAGTCCATCAAGAATTCATTAGATTATATGAATAGCCACTGCATAATTTTCAGAGCCACAATGAAATTATTCTGTGATCATTCTTGCTGAAAATAGTTTATTTTTGATTTAGGGATTGCTTTTTACTTCCTGTTCTTCTTATCTCTTTCTTTTGAATGATCTTGAGATGATTTACTGATATTTAAATGTGTATAAATTTCTTTCGTAGAATACCTAACCTTATCTTTTTTCATTATTTTTATTTTTATTTTTTCACCAAGAATTTGGTCTGTTGTTGATTTGATTCATCTTGAATAGTGTTTGTTGAATTGTTCCAATTTTTCTATTTGTAACGTTGCTTTTAATGATTTGAAATTAGACATTTTGCCAGGCGATGCCCTAACCTATTTGAAAAGCCGACACATCTTTATAAAAGCCCAGTCAAGCATATTCCATTATATGTACATAAAGAGACTCCTTACCTCAAAGAAAACCTTAATATAAAGTATGTATTGAATCTAATAACTTTATAGTTATTAATATATCTGATTTCATTTGGTTTATACGCACTGCCCATAACTAAAACTTGATTCAGAAAAGCACTGGAACAGGTATAATTATGAAGAGAGATTTTGAATGGATCTATATGTGTGTGTGAAAAACAGTTAACGGCAAACATTACAAAAATGCTAGCTTAA
This sequence comes from Thelohanellus kitauei, assembly GCA_000827895.1. Lineage (NCBI taxonomy): Eukaryota > Metazoa > Cnidaria > Myxozoa > Bivalvulida > Myxobolidae > Thelohanellus > Thelohanellus kitauei. The sequence continues at coordinate 29,065 of JWZT01004873.1, forward strand.
ATAATTATAGTCAAAAAATTAAGATTTTGGGAACTTAGGATGTCTATTAGAAGAATTTATGAGAATAAACAACAAATTAATGGCGTAAACGGCTTAAAACTTATTTCTTGCAAGAATAAGGTGTTAAATTTAATACGTTACTCTCTGGCAGGATGTTTGATGACACTTTAATGAGAAAAATAAAACTTATTTTCAGATGAATAAGCGAAATAAAGATATGTGCTAAAAATGGGAATGTATGTCGTTTTTTGAATTAAAATTCTGTAGACGAACCGTAGATTTGAGGTCCTCAAATCATTTCAATAATATTTAATAGAGAAAATTAGGTTATATTAAATACATTTTATGAGCAATGACGCAGACTCTTATTTGTGGTAAATTTTATCTGAAAGTTATCTACCCTATATGTTAACACATAAACCTGCAGGAAAAGTACATCCGTATCTCACTTCTGAAAAGTCGGAATTTAAAGAAGACAGAATAATTTTTGGCATCAGTCTTGGATGTGTTTAAACTTACATCGATAAACTTCTGAGCCTGTTTTTCTATGACCGCCTTGCGACGTTTTCCACGTGCAAATGCCCCATACAGGGTCGCATTCAAGCTAGACGCCATGTTGTTTGCACAGATTCGGTTATTGCAAGATTCTCATTGGCTAAGCATTTACTCCTTACAGAATGTTGAATATTTATCACAAATCGTTTAAAAACATTCAGCGAAAAATTCAACATTATCATTTCTGAATTATAGGAATACGGCACAATTTATAAAAATATATTAAGGGATTTGAATGCATTATCGAGCAGTTTTTGATTCGTAAAAGGGATAAAAACACTAATTATAATATTTTCTTCACTATGGTTGTCTGACAGCAGAATTTACCACATTCCCTCGTGCATGAGACATGAATTCATTTGAAATCTAGATTTAAGACATTAGAGAATAGTCATGAATAATTTATGGACTTGCTTTGGCAGGATGGTCATTATATTACCAGTGACTGATTCTAACTGCGAGGGTTATTTTACCTCGTGAAGGGCTACATATACGACTATCCACTATCTAAATCGTCAACAAAAATTTGATATTGAACTAAAATCCTGCAATATTGTTATCGTTTCAATTTTTTAATTCACAACTCGTAAATTTTTATGAAAGATTATAATCTTTTTACATTTTAAATGATGAGTTCGTCAGGCAACTGTTTGTCCTGTTTTGAATGAATCTAGAAATACAATATAAACTTTTTATGACTAAGGTCATAATTTTGGAGCTATAAAACCATGCCTAAAACACATGCTTACGCAAATATTTGCGTAATTTTTTTAATATAATTTATTCCATTGTTTAACGTTAGTTTCTCAATTATCGTTGACTTTTACACGCATTGGTTGCATCAGGAAAACGAGATCAAACAATTTTAAAAACATCAAAGAGCTGTTTATAAAAGCCAAAGAATAACCAGAGTATTTTATTATTTCTCAACAAGAAAATAATTGCGATAAATGCCGAAAAGCTTAAATCTGGTAAAATATGATAAGAAAAGGAGAGATTACTAATTATATTTTGTCCTTCTAATGATTTTTTTCGATTAAAAGAGACAAAATTACGACCGATAAACACTTAGGAAGATATAAAGGCAAATTTATAATGAAGATTCAGCCATAAAACTCATTGGGTCCCTCCGAATATTACACGATTTGTCTTCAATTTATTTAGTCCATAGAAGTTACATTTTTTCTAATTATAATCAATTACATAGAATTTTTCCGCTTCTTTTTTTAATCCGAATCCAAAAAAGGGTTGAAAAACCAATAATTATTAAAACTCATATACATTTTTCTTTGGTAAAAATGTAAATCGTCAAAAACTGCAAATTTTTGCCAGTGTATGTTTTGCATGGTGTTCATTTCAGTCGCACAAGTTTTGTGCCTTTTTTTACAAATTAAATCAAATATGCCTAGATTCATTTAAAAACGAATCAACATTTCGCTGAAATAGTTAAATTTGAAAGCGTCAATCGACATTAATGAACAACAATACATTGAAAACCTTTATTATAATTATCAGCATTGTATGAGGGGTGTCTGAGTTTTCGGAGATGGATTGTCTTCAAAGAAATTAAATACTGCGGTTTACATTCACATTTAACGCCATTCTAAATCATTTGTCGTAACGTGAAATTTTGAGAAAAGATTATAAATTGAACAAATAAATTTACGAATGCATTATTTTATGTGTTCTCATCAAAATTCGATTTCCGTAAACCTCTTCATATGTGTGAAACGGAGGTTCATATTACATTGTCCATCCGGTCTTTAAATTTCAAGAGCAGTATCTTTAAATTGCTCTCTTGTTTATGCTTCGTTTCTCTTTATTCTTATTTTAGTTTTGAATTTTGAAAAATATTCCTCGAAAGAATTTAGCCGAGCAGAATATGGGGGTAGATATTATCGCCTGATATGATGACAAGAAAATAATGCTCGATTTTCTCACCTTTGAGATTCTCGAGTGACATTGACCATCATATCGGATCTTCCAATAGGGAGAAAATATTTTGGATTCTTTTAAATTTGTAAAGGCATCCCTGTTAATTTCCCCATTATTAAAAATTAAAAAACTCCAGATATAGGAATGGCAACAAAACGAGATGTTCTGAACAAGAAGGCTGGATCATTTGATGTTGGGGTCATACCATTTGGAGCATAGCTATAATGTGAATTCAAGTGTAGATTTATGCCAGTTTCATCAATATATTTCAAGGATTCATCTGGAATATAATTGATAATGATTCAATAATTTTGTCTAGTGATTTTGATATTTTTGAGTGTCCTGCAAATAGATGATAACCTTCGTTGAATTCCCGTTCGCAAGGAGTTGATTGTGTTCTTTGAATAATGACTGCATCAATTTCTGAAACAATATTCAAAATATTCAGTGATTCTTTCTCTATAAAGTAGTTTCATTTTGATTTTGGCATTATTTTGGCATCTCGCCATTCTGGTATGTTTGTTTTAAATGATCGTGACGAGGTTTCACTGCTCTCTAAATGTATAGAAATAGATTTTTTAAAATTCCTCTCCTTATCATAGTTTTCATTATTTCACGTTTTTCCTTTGTCATTACCCCTTTGATATTTTTATGACCTGTATTCTATTCCTCTCGAATAGTATTTGTTGATTGTTCGAATTTTCCGTGTTTAATACTGCTCTAAATAATGTGAAAAGTAGATTAATTGCACCATACTGAGCTACTTGATTTTTAAAGCTGATAAATGTGAGTAAAAAGTACTGTTAAAGCATATTCCGCTTTTCTAGACATCCATCGACTAATTATTATTTCAGCGCAAGTTTAATAGAAAATATGTATCCAATCTAGTGACACAACAGTTGTGTATCTAATTTCAGTTTTGTAATAAGCGACAATCATAACTAAAACTTGTATCAGTTAGAAAACAAATTGAATAAGTAAAATTATGAAGAGGCATATAAGATGTATCTATTTTGACGTGTTTAAAATAGTTCATAAAAAGGATTTTAAATGTGATTTGAAATAATTTGTCTAAAAATTGGCATTTTGATAACATAGAAGGCACAGTGCGGTAATAGCAAATAATAAACTCTTGGAAATACTTAATGCCAGAAGAGGAATTTATGAGGACAAGCAGAAGGGGAAAAACTAACTATTCGTCTAAACTACGGTGTTGATCACAAACTAGTCTACACCGGCTTTTCACTATCCTGGGGATGACCAATCCCCTATAAGCTAGCTCTTCGCGAGTGCACATGCAGAGATGCGAATTAATAGTTTTTTGGCTCTCGTGATCCAGACTAAACCACGTGCACCAGTGGGGATCTTGATTTTACAGCTTGCCTTCAGGGTACATGGGCACCTTCCTTGATTTTTCAGAGAGGCTTAAAGGCCCGCAGTTATCTTTACTATTCTTAAGACATAGGTAAAAGGCTGCGGTATAGCCACGAGTTGTTTCCTGGAGCTGAAGCATCTCAACTTAAGGGCGGCCTAGGTGGGCACTTCAGCACTGTCCCAACTGATGCAGAAATGAAGGACCAAAATAGGGATTCGGGCTAATTAAACTGAGTAAGTAGGAAACATCCTCAGGAGCTCCGGAATCGTCCACATCGCTAACTGCATCTGGGTTACCTTCACCTTACAGCAAGAGGAGCTCTGAAAGCTCTTTGGAGCGGCAGCTGTACTCTCGAATGGGAAGGTTAGGGAAGGAGCGATAAAATCGCAAACAATCATGGATTGAACCACTATCAGAGAAGAGCACATTTTTACAAACAACTTGATCAGCTTTAACCCCGATAGAGCTCACTTAGGAATTTCTCGGCCGGAATCGGATTTCGGGCAGACTAAACTGAGAAAGTATTAAACTTTTTCAGGAGCTTCAGAAACGGCCAAATCGCCATACACGGCAGAGTTTCCCCCAGAAGAGGTTCTCGCGAACCTCTATTGGGCTTTCATTGGACTCTCAAATGTACGGGTTCGAGGTGGGGCATAAAATCGCAAACCATCCTGGATAGAATCACAAGCAGAGAGGAGCAAGTTTCTACAAAAACTAAATGTTCTACGGCAACTAAAACCCAATATATATGGGGTAAAATGCAAGAACTCCTCAAGTTGATTATCGGCTATCTCAAGAAGAGAGCCCCTAAACTCTATACGAGAGGTGCTAAGTTCCCACTCGTGAGGATCACCAGAGGGAACGAACTTATTCCTTCTTTCTCAAGAGACGACGTCAGCTCTGAAGCGGACGCATCGAAAGAGGAGGCCAAAAGTACAATGCTTATAAGGGTGATTGGGGTATATGTATGTCATGCTAGAACATGCTATCAGACAGAGATTAATGGCCTGCAGGCTCAGTGTTCATGCTTATTGCCTAGGCATCTAACCTAATCTTTCGGAATGAGGGCTGCAAAATAAACAGAAAATAAACGGCATAAACGGATAAAAATTGTTTTGTTCTTAGAATAATGTATTAAATTAGAATACTCGTTACTTTTTGAAAGGGTGTTTGAGGACAATCTAATGAGAAAAACCAACATATGTTCAGGTGAATAAATGGCATAATAACACGAAATAAACAAATGTTAATTGCAGTAGTTATTTATTAAAGATATATAGAACAACCATCCACTTGTATTCCATGAAATATGTCGTTATTTTAAATCGAGTAGATTACCTTACATGAAATACGTTTCTTAAGAAATGACACAGACTCTTCTTTGTGGAAAATTGGATTTGAACGTCATCCCTCTTTCTATTTTAACGCTGAACGTACCAGAAATTTACAGCCATATCTCACTTCTGAAAATTCTGAATTTAGAACAATATAGAATATTGTTGACATTGGTCATAGAGGTGTTATAAAATTTCATCGATATATTTCTGTGTATAACTTTGACCGCCATTTAGACAGTTTTAAAATGCAAATGTCTCATACGGTGTCGCATTCCGACTAGGAACCCCTCTTCTTGAACCGCTTCAGCTATTGCCCCACGTTCGTTGGCTAAACATCAACCCTCATTCCTTCTGCCTTCTTGGGCTGCAGTACCAAAGATGCATTCGCTTGTCGGGAAGTAAAAAGGCAGAATCCATCAATCTTGAACAGGATTGTGGGATGGTATCATGTTTGGTTGATTTAACCACAGCTTTCCTTTACATTGGCTAACAAATTCAACTATGCTTTACAGGTATTTATTATTCTAGACCCCAAATTATGTTTACTTTCGGGAACGCTCATAATGCACATCGCTTAGTGTTGTCGTTAATGCTGTTTCTAGTAAAGTGTTTCATAACACTAATGTTAGAAAATGGTAAAATATTTAACCAAGACATTTTGGTAAATAATTAGATTAAGAATGGTCATTTCGATAAACTCTGAGCAGGAAATAATAATATTTTGTCTGACACACACTTTTTACTTCATATAGATGTTTGAAAATCGGTTATTATGATTGATATGTGGGACATATCAGATTTTGCTATACAAACAACAGAAATACAACCTTTAATCTCAATAATCAGAACTCAAATTAATTTGTGGATGTGAACCCTTTTAACCATTATTCGTTGATTCCTGGATAGATATAACAACAGGCTACGAACCCATTGTTTTGATGTTATCCGGCAAACCTCTCTCTTGGATACCTTGAATGGTTAATCTGATGGTTGCCCCTAAATGTCATATATCTTTACGATTAAGTGCCTGTATTTATCAGGCAGACTTTTGAATAGGATACCTTGAAGGGTTAATCTGAAAGTTGGCAGTTACTAGTATTTATCTAAACGACTCATGTCTGGATCTAATCAGAGGCGCACATCACCTAGAAACCTCTATTCACTCACTTCAAGGATGAATGCTACTATCATTAGTCCGTTAGACTCAGGTCAGGATCTTATCAGACAGACATCTTTCCTATATACCAGTACTATTTAAACGGTGATTTTAGATCTGCCGCAGTCACTGTTCAAACTTGTAAATGTTGGTTTGTCAAGTTGTTTCTCGTCAAATTTTCACTGCTTTGGTCCTTGCCATAGCCTTCTCTTCAAGGCTTTCAGAGTGCGACTGCCAAGAGGTATGAATCGATAACTTTACACTAAATATTCAAGAAAATAATCGAATCTTTTCTTTACACATGTTTCATAATTTCATTACTGATAAATTACACTCACTTTTCCCATTAGGCTAATGAATAAAAGTTTGTGTTTTATCAACGTCTAATTTATGAATTTACTTTGTTAAAATAAATTACACCCCATAAACCCATCGATGACCAATTTCTATCCTTTTAAAATAATTTAAACATTTTATATCTATTCTCTGAACATTACAAAACTTTGACTGCTCATGCTATCTGCTTAATTTTAATAGTTCGATAAGTGTAACATAATTTTCAAGCTATGCGTTGCCTTCTGCTCCTAAATAAGTTTTATTATTCAGAGAGCTATAAACAGATCTTTGCTTTTAGTTCTGTTAGATTTCCACATTTCATCACATTTCCTTAAAAATGATGATTGTTTGACATAAAATAAACTTATTAGAGGCATATATTTGTGGTTATGTAAACATGATCAAAAAGTGTTTTTAGTAAATTAATCATTTGTTTCGGGCATAACCTAATCATTCGTCCTAAATATTAATAAAAACAAACCATTTGTAACCTTACATTTCTATCGTATAAATATCTCGAAGTCACTTAGTTTTCATTCACAAATCTTTTGGGGTTAAACTTGACGCGGACGCTATTCTTATTATTAATTGTGGTCTGAGTCAACAGCGATAGGATTCCCTAAAAATCAACTTTATATTTAGCTCACAACTTTAATCGAAAACCACCTCTTTACTGGTTGTTTGACGTTTGATTTTCCAAATAACACTTAAAGATTAAATAAATCGTAAGATCTGCATCCCTCCTGAATTTTCATAAACTTGCCTGGTGATGCCTTGAATGAACTGTTTTGCTCAGTAGCTTTAAATAATTTTAATTGTTCCATCTTTATAATTTTGATTTCCGTTGTAATACACGAGTGATTTTCTGCTTGAAAATATTTTTTGGTTGGTGAAGGATTTATCTATATATCCGTTTCCAAATGTTGTAGATTTTTATACCCGGCCCTTATTTAGACGTAGCCACAATATACTCAGCACCTCAGGTTCAAATATTGGCTAAAATTTAATTCAGAATTACATTGAGGGATCCTTAAACTATAGGCAATCGACTCTGTAAAAAACCTGCATCTATTGAATGAGATGTAGTATTCTACACCTATTTAGCTCTTCAATAACCAGAAAGTGAAAACCACCATGACGTCACAGCTGTACATTCGGGAACATTCATTTTTTTCAAAAAGTCTTTATTCATCGAGGATGCTCCACAGCTATTTCAACACATATAATTAATTCATAATTCTAAAGTTACGCATTCTGTTGATATTTGATGATATTTTTACAAATAAAAAAGACAAAACTAGTCAATCGTCATTGAATTATTTGTTCCGTGATCGAATTTACGTCCTTTAACAGAATTAAACCAGAATTTACGTTCATTTTTATATGTGACAAATACAATATTTATACAATCAAATTTTGCTAGAATCTAGTTTATTAAAGTCAGACAATTTTTTAAGCGCCTTTGATGATTCCTACTCCATAGACACGCAGAAATTCTGCAAATTACAGCACAAAAATGAATGAGTTTGTCATGTGCAAACTATATAATAGACAGATATTTTATGTATTAAATTAATGAACTTTTAAAATATAACTGATAAAACAGTATTTCACTACATTTAGCGAGAGAGAAACGTTCTGGGATTCGTTTACGAAAAAAGTAAAGCACAAGATCCTAATTCGGTGACGAGAAATTATCCACAAGACGTCATGACCAATTTGACTGAGATAGTCGTCGAATCTACTTTGAGGGTTGCAGGTATTTCAAAATGTCATCAAGATTCTATCGATTTTCTACTGACGACATCCGGATTTCTGATCAACTGTAAAATCATGGATCCTGAGCTAAGGCCGATAGAATATACAGGGGATGATGAATTATTCTGGCAGCAGGCAAGATTGCACGTAAACGACTGCGAGATGATGAGAACAAGTATTGTGGATTGCATTCGCACGGAATTTTTTCAAGAGATGGAAGATTATGTCAAGCACACGTATCCGTTTTAGGACAGAAGCCCACAAAATCGATGATTGTGTGACAGTAATTAACACTAAAATTATGAAAAGTTTTTGAAACCAGTCACAATTTGTTTTTTTATCCTAATTAACGCCATATTTTTCATTAAATCAGCCTTTTAGACAATGTTGAAATATAATTCACAAGTTTAATTTCATTTATCGCTAATACCTTAAAAACATTGATCAATAACTTCAATTTTATGATTGCAAAATAATCAAACAAGATAAAATATTTATAAACATTAATTATGGGGGTTCTCTCGATTATCGCCCATTGTTTGAATGTATACAAACTACGAGAAACAGATAACGTACAATCATAGTCACATGCGAACTCCAACAGCAGAGCGCTCCACATTTCTTCATCAACCAGACATTTTTCATAAATATAGAGATTCCAATCATTAGGGACTTATGATTTTAAATAACTGGTAGGTTTATGGGGTATTGCTGTCCGCATATAAGCCATTGGTCGATTTTGACAGCATATGTTATTTTGACACCTCACATTGCTACATAAACGCCTGTCTAAATCACGAATCGTTTAACATTGAAATTACATCGTGAAATGGTGTTCTCATTTCAATTATTAATTTCACAATCCTCAAATATTTTATGTGAAAATAATCTAGAGGTTTGGGCGGTTAATAATAAGCCCGTGATACATACGAAAAATGCTATAAAATTACTCATAATCAGAAAGATATTCCTTCTGACATCCATTTAATTTTCATATTTAAATTTGTCGAAACAAATTCCAGGAAAACATTTAACGAGGAATCGTCAATAACGTGTTGGATCAGCACCAAATTTTATTAATTTTAACTCATGAGATGTTAAACATTTTCGTGTTAAATTTAACAAAGATTCTTGCTTATTTTGCATGAGTTTGCGCATGGAATACCAAATAGTTCATATATATTTCAGTGATACCCTTTCAAACATAAAACAACAATATCAAATACAAAAATGACTTATATATAAACTAAGATATCGTAAAATTCGAGGTAATTTGATTCAAATGAATGCCAATATAATACTGTATAAAATAAATTGACTATTTTTATTTTCTTAAATTATTCACGTGTCCCACTAACAGTTATGCATTCGGATTTCGAATTTACTTCCACTTTTTTGGTTAACTCCAATGAATAGTCACTTTGTGTCTCATCTTGTCACGTATCGATTTTTATCAATTTTTTATAAAATTTGGGTGATGAAAGCGGCGAACAATCGTGTGTCCAGAAACAATTAGGCTCTCCATGTCTTCAATAACATAATACAATCATATTATTTGAATCGAAACATTCTTTTACAATGCTCAAAGCAGGGATCGACAAACCCTTGTATTACAAGAGCGAAATACGATCTTGAATCAACATGGTTTAATTTTGAAACAACCATAAATTTCTTTTATGCCATTTACATCTTATAGTATAATTATACTGATACTAGTATTTAGTCATAGGAGAGTGACAGGCGGGATAAAACTTTAGATAATGACTAAATAGGATCATATTGAAAGACGTCAATTTGCAATTAAGGTAGCCATAAAATTTGATATAATGACCAACAATTGATAAATAATAGTAAGGGCTTTGTACCACCATCGAATTTTTTGATTCTAAGTTGTGGTTTTATACTTTATACATGATTCAAGGGTTAATTAATAAAAATACCTTTAAATGAAGTTTATATTCGAATAATATTACTCTCTCAAATTTTCAGAAGCAGAAATTGAATGACCGTTAAAAGCTAGTTTTTCCATTTGTTCGTATAAGTCCTGAATGGTTCTACGCGTAAAAAATCATCATTTCATTTTTTCCAGATCTTTCCAATCAACCAAATTCTGATGTAAATGGAGTTTATTTTTCCGCCAAAATTTGAAAGTCTATGTGGAGGTTATCAAATTCATCTCTCTAATTCTTGTTTTTCAATCCAACAATTTCATTTCACAGTTTTAAATGTCAATCTCAACGCGAGAAAATTATTCTTTGACAGTACTGTTGAGTGGATTTTATAAGAATAAAGGCATACGTCACACTGCTGGGGCGAATTAGTTAAACCTACCGTGAAAAACCTCAAAATTATTTAATATTGTTGTTTTGAAACATCAGTATTATTATCTTGGGTGTTACAGCATGATTGGATATTGAATCAAATTTGTCTTTCGAATTCTTGAGAAAATGGATATTTTTTAATAAAGTTACCGCTAAAATCGAACAAATATGGTTATCTTTTCCACAGAGTTTAAGATGAAAGTGGTTGAATTAAATTGTCACATCTACCAATTAATCAAATTTTTGTAGCAACTAATCATTTGATTTCGGTGATATTGAATACACTTATCAAGGAGAAAGGTCTTACTTTCTGTCAATAATGAAAATAAACGTTTCAAAATATTCCCTCTTAATACCAAAAGCTGTTTGGTATGAAACAGAAGATTTGCGTACTCACTTCCGTTTAATTTTATTTGAGATAATAAAACACCGGAGCGTAGTTTTTGGTCTTCTTGACAATTCCATACATTTTTTAACCTTTTTGCTGCCAGTTCCTGAAAAAAAAAACTTCTTGATGCCTGATGTAATGGTAAGCAGGTATCTCGCAATTAATTTTTTGTTTCAGAATAGCAACAAAGCCCTTTATATGCCGGACATACTTTTCTCCCAGTTTGTGGTAATAAACACAATCATTAAATGTAATATGTTTTTCCATGCATTTAATTACAGAATTCGTAAAATTTTTACCACGGGTTTGACCTTTGAAAGATAATAATCCTAATATATCTTCTTTAGGACCCGTAGAGGAAATATAGGGAAAAAAATTCAAAAATGCGCTGTGTCATTAATGTCATTTGACTCTAGTTCAGTTGATAAATCTGCAATTTAAATTGTGATTTTAGAATTACTGGCTGTATATATCTTGCATTTTTTAGAAATATGTGCATTATCCAGAAATCTTAACACCGTTTTTGGGATTTGTTCATCAAACATTTTTTGTGTTTTTGCCGTCGGTATCGTTTTCCTATCCTTACAATCTCTTGACAAACCAAGACTGGCAATTTTAAAATTGTTTTAAATATTACATTAAGTATTTAAATTTAACTTGATTTTTCGTGACTCTTTTGAAGGTCGTGAATTGCTGTCTTCTTTGCATCATCGGTGTATGTTTTGTAATGAATGGCTTATTTTTAGTGACTCCAAATTCGAATTTATGTTTAGCATCAATCTTCTTTAAAAATAAGTAATCTCGAAAGGCTATTTGAATGAAACCATCATTATAGGCCGATTCGATTTAACATTCACAGTTACTTTCGTCCATTTTCTTCTCTTATTAGATATATCAAATGGGTGACGAATTTTTTTGTAATATTTAATCTAACTAATAAAAGTGGACGGTGTAATATATGACGAAACTACTCGTAAAATTTTAAATTTCAGGACAGAGTTAACATCATACTACTGGATGAGTGAATTATGACCACGGTACAAAATGTCATTATAATTTCATAAAATATAACGTCTGTGGAACTACTGTGGTGATTGATAATGGGCCACAAGTATACCTGTTAACAAAGACTTGCGCGACGATTTGAGGCATGTAGTTCTGGTTAAGCTAGAATGTAACCAATGGATACCATGGGCCAAGCGAGCGAGTATCGCAATCGTTAAATGGCGATCGTTTGATATTTTATTATGTTAACCCCATATTAAACTCCATATTAAACTTTGATATTAAATACTCACAACCATTTGTGTAAGATCAAGCGTTTGCAAACCACCTGTATAAACCTACGTGAATTAAATTTTCATCCCTATGTTAAATATAAAATCGAATCAAAACTTTTAATTTTGTGATAATAAGAAGTAAAATTGGGAAAAATATAACAAATATATGAAAGATGTGGTTTGGGTTAAGTTTTCGCTTCTGACTCTATTTTTAGGAAAAAAAGAGGCTTGTAAAATATTTAAACATATTTGAACATGGATTAAGTTGCTTCATAATTTTCTCAATCAGACTATCACTGGACGAATGGAAAATGATTCATGGATTTCACAAATACAGTCTCAGAAAACGATATCTCAAAGCACAATTAGGCTTAGATTGTTCACGAAGTTATTTTCACATTTTTTAGCTAATCAACCTTGTTTTACACAAACGAATTCAAAAATTAAGAAGACTTTCGTTGCTTGTATTCATTAATCACTTCAAAGCTACATTGACATCTTTTAATCTTTCAAAATTAGTCAATCTGTGGTCAACCAGGTGAGGTCAATTATTTACGGACTCGGACACCGAGAAAAGGAATTTCAGAGAATATTCAAGAATAGAATTTCGAAAATGTTTGGAAATAGAATCAGATTTTCATTTATAATGTTTCGAAAATTCATTTAAAGATCTGTAATTAGTTCTATATTTACATTTGGCATGCGTGAATTGAACAATTGTTTAAATTTTATGTGCTCGGTTACGTTTCAAATTATTTTAAATAAGATATTAAATATCATCATCTAAATGTAGTAGTTTATAGATAGAATATACTTGAAAAAAGAGCTTTCAAGCACCATTCTGGTTAAATGAAGTCATAATCATACCTATATGTTGATTTAAACACTGACCAATAGCCTCGTGAAAGTAAAGATAAAGGTGGAATTTTGGCCATCGAAAATTTCATGTTAATATATGATCCGCGTTTTAGGATGCTTTGAAACTCGCTCCAATGACTATTTGTTTAATGGCTGAAGTGTTCATTGATTATTATAGTTTGACTAATAACATTTAATAATTTAAATACATACAAAATGATGTAAAAATGAGCAGTTATCAATATATGCGCACTCTCAAAATGGAAATCGAATAATGTTGGAGAAATGACTTTTAAACGGGTCGTGTTTAACTTAATAGATAGAAGTTCGATTCAACAGTTAAAACCTGATAATAATTCCAGTTATTTTATATTTTAGTTCGGATGATCCTTTATTATCAGCAGATCGGGTTTATTTTTTGTAATTATGTAAAACGAATTCAAATAATGTCCCTAGTGGATTTCTATGAATTTTTATCATCTGGTTTTGGAATCGCCTTTTTTTGAACTTCTCATGATAAACTGTATCAAAGATTTTATATATTATCGTGAGATTTGTTAGGCAAAATCATTTTAAATATAAACATCAGAAATGTCCAATTATTCATCGTAATTTTGTGAAAAAGTTTTTTAGTATGGGCAAATTGAGGTTTTAAAATATGCGTCAGCATGTTTCAAAACTTATTTTATGTTGATTGAGATATTACGATTCATGCATGATAATATTATTCAGCATATAACTTCGGCTCTTCGTCCATCGGCTACTCGATAGTTAGTGTAGTGATAGACTCTCGGCTAAACATATAGCTCCAAGATATTTGGCCTCAAGCTGCGATGTCTAAAAAGTTATTCACTTGCTAAAATGAGTGAATAGGGTAAAAAAATCCTTGGAAACTCCGAAGCAATGATATATTTTGTATAGGAAATAATAACAGGCATTATATTGGTTTAAATTTAATTTTCAAAAAAGGTCATTTGATTGACGAAAAACATATGAATAATCGTTTTACAGATGTATTTGATTTGCTCGTTTGTTTTTCGATGAAAAATTCTACGTGGCGGTAAGATTAAAAGATATCAACTTGTGTTAAGCGGGTCCTCAATGGTGCCATCCATTCAATGATCAAAAAACTAGATCAAACTACTACCGCATAGGTATACAGCAAGCAGCCTGCTAGGTTTAAGACGGAGCTGATGAAAAAGTGGTTAGTTTATGTTAATAAAGAAATACGAATTTTGAAGGACAAAATTCCAAACCACATACGTCACGGATCCAACAAAAATTGACCTTGATGGGTAAGTATAAGATTCGCATGATTCCCATTATTCGGCCGATGCTGATCCCTCTGATTACCACCAAATTCAAGAATCACTCTCTTAGAAACAAAATGTTTATTTAAAGAGTCAACAAATCATAAACTTATTCCTCAATGATAAAGATCTAGAAATATGATGAAATAGAATATAAAATTACCATATCTTGGCGGAAGTTTTTTGAAATGATAAGATTTATTTTGAATTTATTGAATATTGTTCCAAATAAATTGTGAAAACAGTTTTCAGTACGTTTTTTTTAGATTTAATATGATGATTGGATTGACGTTATCGAGGCTTGCGCTTGTAAAATAACTTCGTTTCGGTGATGATTTATTACATGAAAACTATGTATCAATACGATTGCATAGATTGTTACGAAAAGAATATTTTTTAACGGCATTCATATGGGCTTGGTTTTTATTTGTACATCTAATATAAATAAATCGAAATAATTGATGAATAGTTTGTTTTGTAAATTACACAAATAATTTAATAATTTTACAGCTTTAAGGGGGTTTAAAATGTTTATTTCCCTTTCCGATCGATGAAATTACAATTTTGTGTGTTGGTCAAGCATCAAAACATGCTAAAAATATAATGAAGGGATTTGTTGAAGATTATGGTTCTTAAAATATGATAACCTCGATTTTGGCCATTACTTTTATTATTTGTCGCTCAGGTGAATCAAATCTAAAACGTATCACTCAAGATGATGATTATGTTCAACTTCGAAAAATTGATCAACGTTTTCGTGAAGAAAAAATTAAAATTTCTATCGTAAGATCAATTTTAATATTTGTCAACGTTAAAAAAGAGCGCCGGTCACAAGAATTTTAAATTCTGTCATGATAATTCAAAAGACCTTGTTTATATTTGGACATGGTCTAATAAGACCGATAAAAAACAGGAATCAATTTTGTATGTGGTAGATTTGGTAGACCAAGGATTCTACCATATCAAGAACTCTCAAATTAAGAATAATATGGTTGTGGAATCGATGCTTTGCAGTTCTGGAATCTTAATATTCACACTCGTCAATCAGCGAGGAATATGGACACGAGATCATACGAAAGACGAAATGTTCTTCGATAAAATTGGAAACGTTCATGAAGTTTTCATCAGCCCATATGATCCGAAAAGTATTTCCCTGATAACAGAACAGAACAAGGTAAATCCAGGTTATATAAAGATCTATCTGTTGAATTTGACGATCAATAAATGGTCTCTATTGTTCGAGAACTCAACAAACCCACAATGGTAATGTTTGTTTGAATTCAGGTCCGATTCTGGGCT
>JWZT01004873.1:47083-57516 GCA_000827895.1 Thelohanellus kitauei
GTAGTTTTTTTCGTGCGCGGCCGCGCACGGGCGCACCTTAGAGGGAACATAGCTCCCATGTAAATTTGATTCCTGCAACAATTGCGATAACAAATAATATTTTGATCATAATAGGGCACTAGGGAAGAATTGTTATAAAATATTGGCGAGTGTATGCGGAGGGAAAAGTGGGGCCCTCGAAGATAGAAAATATTGCTTTAAACCCTGATTTACGTTGCTGCCAGAATATTTGTATCTAACTTTTATCACCACGACTGCTAAACAGATTCTCTTTGAAGGACATACACGTGTCTGGGATTGGAAACCCGAAAAGCAATCTTAGTCCTGATTTAAAGAACGTTTTTGAACATAGTGATAAGGTGCGTCTTTCTGATTGAATTCATTAAATATTCTACCATTTATCGATTATAAATTAGGAAATAAATAAATTAAAGCATTAATATTTGATTATTCGTTTACTATACACAATTAAGCCTCTGAAATTCAAAATTATATTTGAAATATAATACATTTACAAAAAATGCGGCCCTCTAATTACAGTTAGCCATCCACAATGCGGTCCATCACATAAAACAATAGCCCATTATTGGCGTTAAAAGAAACTCACTGCATATTGATTCACAACATGAATTTAGCCTAATGTATGTTCACTAAAATTTTATCCCCAAACATCAAATTATCAAAACCAATTACAAACATTTTATGAGTTAATACCTTATAGTCGACAATGTTTAAAAAAGAAAATCCCATTTAGTACCAGGTTCGTCTAATTACACACTCATAATTCGTTGATTATTTAACAAATAGGTTATATTTCTCCAAGGACATATTTTATCAACCATTACATCGAGAGAGGTTCTGGTTGTTGTAGTAACAATCATATATAAATGATTCCCTTCTTAAAAACTACAAATCAGGACAGATTAAGATTTACCATGTATCCCGCCTGCGTTAGAATAAGGCAGAAAAAGAATATGTATACCTTTTGCTTATTAAAACATGAAAAGCTGGTACTGTATTTTACATTCAAACGTCTCCACGTATTGCGCGCGCCAGCCTTTTTAATATAAAATATTTTTTTTATTTTCATCGTAATTGACCATATTAATGATAATTCTTTGAATATCCAGATTAAATTATTCGAACATTCGAGTTAAATTCTTCGTTATCTGTCATTATTTTAAATAATGTGCCATTAAAAAGATGACGCGCGCGCATTGGGCGAACACGCTTGAGTGTAAAATCCGGTAATGGATACTATCCATTATTAATGGAATTGATGTTTTGTTTCAGAAAAAATGATACAACAACAGCATATATCAAATGAAGTATTGTTTTAAATGGGCCTTATAAATGAAATCAAAGCATCTTCTGTCGTTTTGATTAAAATTATAGGGTAATAAATATTCTACTATGAATACAGTATGACTCGATTGGCAAATCATTTGAGAGATCATGCGCACCTCTAATGATATCAATTAATTTTCAAAATATTGATGACATCACTGGAATTTATTAGCTTTCATGGTATCTCATAAAATCTCTAGTTTTTAAGACTATAATTTATCTATACATTTAGTCCTCTTGAGCACAATTTCCTATTCGGAAAATGCTATCGATATACAAATATTCTGGAGAAACTGCAGGATATTATGTGCAAGAATCCTTCTGCGTTCATGCCAGCCCAGATGAGGTATCTATTTTCATAACAAGGCCTGTTTTATACAAAGATAATGTTTGTATTGAAGATCCGGAAACACGAGAAGAAATGGATATTTGCAAACTTAAAGGTATATTTGTTGAAATTAAAAAGCCATATCCGATACCCTTACATTTCTCGTGGGCAAAAAATTAATTTTTATGAGTCGGATGGATATTAAAAAGATTTCTGTGCCGTTTCCGCCTGAGCTACAACTAAATGAGGAAGTGATCAATTTCGTGTTTGATAAACATGCCAAATGTCTTTATTATCATGTCAAACGTGGGATTTTAAGAAAATGTTTCCAACTGAGGCGGGATATTAAGAAACCGCACGTTCTGATTATTGAAGATCGAAGAATAATGGGACTATATTTGGATCCATATGATTATTATTTATACTACTTTACTAAACATAAAGTTACTCTTGTCCATCTGAAAACACTAGCAAAAAGAACGGTATACACTTCAGAAGATA
Source organism: Thelohanellus kitauei (assembly GCA_000827895.1). Taxonomy (NCBI): domain Eukaryota; kingdom Metazoa; phylum Cnidaria; class Myxozoa; order Bivalvulida; family Myxobolidae; genus Thelohanellus; species Thelohanellus kitauei. The sequence goes on from JWZT01004873.1 coordinate 49,260, forward strand.
TTATTTACTTCCTAAAATTGGATTTTGAGCTACAGTAGGACCTGTAATTAGTTAGTAATATTTTCATATCTACTGTCAACAGAAAAACACGGGCAATTCAAATCATTGCTCTAAGTCCCACAGGGTTGGAAAGATTCACACTTCCAATCCCCAGTTGGGTAGATGAACTCTACAATGATGAGTTGTTTATTGATATTGCCTGTGAAGATGGCCATTACGATTACACTTATGAAACCGAAGAAATTGAAAAGGTGCAAATTATCGTTCATCACAGTCAAGAGAACCGTTATTGGATATGCGATACCTCTATATACATTCGCTCGTGCTTTTCGTGACCACGTATGGAGTCTTCGATAAGGACTACTTTATTCTGTACCAAAAAATTAGAAAGGCGCATGTGCAAGGAAATATTGATTATTGTAAGTGGAATTATAAAAATTTTAACACTTTTTAATGTCATCTAACCTTATTAAAGGAAACTCAAAGATACCTAATTTCCTTAGGAATGAGGACTCACTTTTTTTACTATTTCCGCCAAACAAAACTCGTATTAACGTGTCATTGTTTTGCATCAATCCCAGATTGGTTCATGCGTGTCAAAATTTGGAATAGTGTATTGATTAAGATGCTGTTTGGCTCCATTTTTATGGTGATAATAATTGTTTGAGAAGATTAAAATATTTTTAAAATAAAATTTTCAACCTCATGCAAAATTTATTAATATTCTGCGAATTAAATCATGTGTATTCTTAACTTAGTTTGTGACTAGAAAATAGTTAAAATTATTGTCTATACTTGAACAATAAATCGAGGGTTGTATAATGTTCATCTTTTCAAATTTTCCCTTCAGTTAATATTCGCGCATGACTCGTTTTTTCAGTAAAGTTATGCCTGAAAACTCGTGGGAATCGTACATAAATACTTATCTTTTAGATTTTAAAAGCAAAGGGTGATATTTAAGTATATTTTTTGTTTTGTTGAACATTTTATTGTCACATTTTTGGAAATTTGGCAATATTTTCTGCATTCGTCTGGATTTCTTGGCAAAATCATCAAACTTAACATTTTTCAAAATGGTTGTTTTATTTAAGAATTAATTGATATTTTAGATATTGTTTAAGATCACATCTATTTTTATGCTAATACGTTGCAAATAACATTTTATGCATTCGAAATATTTTACCATTTCCCGCAAAGAAAGACCGATTTTCCGATGATGACATTCAAAGCTTCCGACTATGTTTATTAAATAAATTAAATGATAAATTTTAGATTAAATCTTGCTGTTAGGCTGGTTCCAGTCAGTAAACGACTGCGCATATTCTATCATCAATTTAACTTCATATTATCAAGATCCTAAAACATAGAATCTTTATAAATTTAAATTTACTTTTTAAAATAAACATAGTCGGAACCTTTGAGTGTCAGCATCAGAAAGTCGGGCATTATGAAAGGGAAATGGTGAATAAGTTATCTATGTTAAATTCAAATTATACTGAATTTTAAACGTGATAATAAAAAGTATATTTAAATCTTAAATTATAGCATTAGTACCGAATATGTTAAGTCAGAATACAATTTATTTCAATATTCCATGTATGCAGAGTAATTTGATAAAGTTCTCTAGAAATCGATGCACAAACAAAAATTTTATTCAAAACAAAATCGTGCGCGACTTACTGTTCATTCTGTATTTAAATAATTCAAAATAATAGATGTAACTTATTCATACTGTCCTTGTCAAAACTAAAATATCCATCCCTTTTTATTTGATTCTCTTATTATTATAATACATTCACGTACATGTCGTCTGTGGATTTCTTATCATTATTTAGGGTCAGTAACAATTTTATTCGCAGAAGCCCTTCCATTAAAAATTGTTTAAATCAATAATTTCAATGCTAGGTGTTAAATATCCTCATATCACGAAAAGCGTCAAAAAATATCACTCATGCGCTATAAAAGAGATAAACCTTCCTAAGGTATCATGATTCCTATTTTTTGGTTATTTATTGTGAGTTTATAAACTTTTAATACGAATGTTAGGGTAGCAGTATTGATATTATAATAATGTAAATTCACGGTCTTTAATTACAAACTGATTTTTTTCATTTATAGTAATTTAAATCGTTCCAAAGTTCCTCTTTATTAATAAGGTACAGATTATAAAGTCTTGTGATTTGTATGACGTATTAATACAAACTCAAGATCTTTTATGATAAAATACTAAATATACTAAAGATAATCGATTCACTTAAATAAGAATGGGATTTTTTACCATTCATTTTATTACATTGTGTATTAAGCCTCAAATATTGGATCGATGGACAGGAATTAAATACAATAACGGTGTTTAGTGAGATCAATACCTACCTGTTGTGTCATATATTTATATTTGATTCGGTCATCAATAATGGAATATAAGTAATAATGTTTAGTATTTAATGGCATCGATTTTCTGATTGTTAAGTTAACAAGATCTCGTGTCAAATTGATGTGTGGAAAACGTAATAGATGATAATTTTACTCATCACCGAGAAAAACTATAATTTTAACTTCGGGTTATCTTCTAATTCAAAAGATTATGAATGATACCAATTGTCGATAATAGTCTGAAAATGATTGGTTTTATCACTACATATTGATGGATCCAAAATAACTATTTATGGCATCGAAATTTCGCAAAAATTACCGACATTTTTGAAGAACGAGAATTGGATTGTTTTGATATAATTTCATATTCACATATTATATTGATAGATAGGTATTCAAATGGAAATATATGGTCTAAATGGAATTCAATAATCTTTATTCTATATTTGATCATTCCAAATCTTCTGTGGAACTCACGTTGATATTTTCCAGCCCTTCCTTCGAGCCAATAATGATAATATTGAAACTAAAACACCTTAAAATGTATATGATCATATTGTCCCTTAAAATTAAAGCATCATAATACTGAGGCTTTTCTTACTTCTACCACATATGGTGGAATTCATCAAAGAAGTTTATATTTTTTTTAACAGTGTGTAGATATATGGATTTATTTCCTTGGTTTTCAATAACTAAAATAAACCAAAATTTTAAAAAATTTTAAATCTAAAAACGTCAACCATTATTTTATTGCTAAGTTATAATGGCACGATCTTTCGGATTCCAAATAGACTAAATAACTCTGACTGTTTAGGAATTAATCGATGGCCCTAATTTATATTGATCCAAGGATTAACTTGGGATGAGTTACAGAAATTCAATGATATCAGAGGTCCGAAATTTTTTTGAGCTAGATAATTCCTGGTTCTTAAAGATGTCGACAAAAATGTTAACGTAAAAATTAAATTCTGATTAAACCATAATTTTATTATTTTATAATAAGTTGATGAATTTCTTGTAATATTTCTATTTTGCCAAAAATATATTTGTGAGAATTTGTGATTGAATGCTTGTTGATCAAATATTGTATTTTATGATTTATATTTTTAGATTTTCCATATGTTTGCAGATTCCACTTTTGCGAATACTTCTGTCTAACTTTAACATCTGAAAAATTTGCTTGTGGTTGTCCAAATGGAATGGTTTTAAATGAAACGACTCAGAAATGCGAGTGTTCCGGAGGCAAAAATTCATGCCCCTGTAATATCAAACTAATATAGTGTGCGAAAAACACGAATTTTATTGCAGAAATCATCGCTGTATTTTACAGAAGTACGTTTGTAATGGATTGGATGATTGTGGAGATAAATCTGATGAAAGTTTTTGCTCTAAAGGTTTGAAAATATGTGATGTTAGTATGTGCAAAAGACGAAACTTTCTGTGTCAAAGATAAAAAATGTTTGAAGAGTGACGTCATCTGTAACGGCAAAAATGATTGTTCTGACGGAAGCGATGAATACGAATGCGAAAGACGTTTTCATGATTTGATTGTAAGTAATTCCAAGGTGCGGTGCAGACAGTTTTGAGTGCTTGAATGAAAGTTGTATTCCCTATGACCGGGTATGTGACGGAAACAACGACTGTGGGGACAATGGGGATGAAAAGGATTGCATGAGTAAAAACTATTTTCAATTTATAGAGATAAAATGCGAAAAACTTGGCGCCTATTGTGATGATGGGCAATGTATTCCTGAATCCCATGTTTGTGACAATATATTTCATTGCACGGATTTTAGCGACGAACGGGCATGTATTAGTCAATTATATTCAGGCCACTCCGTGATATTCTTCAAAAGAGATTTTGATTGCTTGGTATCATGTGATAATGAATGTCTCCCCATTAATAAGATCTGTGACCATGTGACGGATTGTGGTGACAAATCTGATGAATTAATCTGCAGTAATGATTTCAAACATTATTAAATCGGGTTATCAGTATAATTCCTCTTAGACACATTAACCTCTCGCGAGATGTATGGTTTTGATCGCTATACCTCCTCCCCCCGCCACCTAGGCCGATTTTCGTTACCATTTTACCAAAATAATACTTCCTAATATGTTAAAAAATCGCCTACTTATTTCGTGTGGGATCCCTGTTTTACTACAGTCAAAATACAAAAAAACTTTTTGGTTGCTTCGTCGTAAAAATACTCAAAAATTTTATTGTATGAATGGAATCAGATTTTTTGTCAATTTTATCCAGTTCATGAGATCAATGTAATTAACCTCTACCTCAAAGTCTCGCGAGCCTGAATTCAAATTCATAATCTGTTAATACATGATTTTGATCCTAAATCGCACGAAAAACATCATTGATTTATGGTTCTATAAAGAAACTATCCGCTGTTGAATAACTTATACTTTTGCTCATTTCCAATTCAGATATAAATGTTTTTATAGTAGTAATAAAATGGTTTGAGCGAAAGGAATTGAGATCTATGTGGTTTGGGATGACAGACATGTATTTCGAAGCTTCTATTTTTATTTTAACAGTAGTATATTCATCTGTAAACCAAAATATTGAAGCAATTTTTATTTTCGTTTTTCAACAATCACAGTATTCATTGCCCTTAAAAGTAAATTTTATTTTATCGAACAATACGTTCCCACTTTAGCACAGATTTAATTTTGTTTGAGACCCACCTTTTATCATTAGAAACCTTGATGTTGCCTTCAAAGCATCAGTAAGTTTAAGAGTTGTGGTTTCAGTAGAATCAAATATGTAAACTAATATTAATTCGTAGAGTCTCGTTAAAAGCTTTGCAATTCAAATTTAGCAATGTAAAAAATGGTTTACATTAAACCCAATTTAATCAAGTAGCATTATTTAGGTTTATATGAGTTCTCTAGGAATTCCGGCGCCTTTTTCGTTAAAATTCTTTTAGTTCGGAGTTTTTTGTTCGTTCCCTTGAATTTTACCTGTTTATTTTACAAGGTTAACAACACAATTTCTTTGCCTGAAGATATACTCATGTGGCATACCTTTAATATCATTTCCTGAGTCAATTATTCCTCGACTAGATAATTGAATCACATTTTACATATATTTCCGAAACCGGTCGACGATAATTAGATTTTTAAAGATCTGACTTGAAAATAATTAACGGCTTTATTGAGATACTTGATTTCGAGGAACTATATCAGTTACAGTGGATTAACCAGTCATAAGAAGACTTTAAAAAATATTATGTGAAACCAAGTAACCCTTTATAGTTGTGGATCTCTGTGTTTAAGATCTTTTGGTCAATTTTAGGTATTTAAAACATGAATCACACATTATATTATAAAAGGTTTTCGTGTGGCGTGTCCCCTCTCAAAGCCAAACTTTTGTGCGGATGGGGAACGATGTTATAGCGATCGTGAAGAGTGTGATGGTTTCCAGGACTGTTTAGATGGAAGTGATGAGAAACATTGCGCTGGTTAGCGTTGATTTTATTGAGGTGAACTGCCTTGTTTTGGAGAAGAAATTTTCACGTGTGATAATTTACAGACGATCTGTATGTCTAAGGTGTGTGACGGAATCCACGATTGTTACGACGAATCTGATGAGAAATTTGAGTGCAGTTTGATTAGTTCTAATTCCGATAATGGGATGTACATGACGGATGTCGAATTGGAATTTCTGGACAAGGGTATCGTTTCATACCAATGGAATGTCGATGGCAGGGTTTCTGAATATAAAATGTTCATTTACTCCACGTATTTTGTTCGTGACACAGTAATCAAGAGATCGATAGGGTCAAAAAGACAGTCCATGAAAATGGGATCCTAGTTGGCGGCCATGTGCAGTGTGAACGATATATTTTGGTCATTAAAGTTGATGGAAGCGTCATTCGTTACAAGCAATACAAATACATTCAAAAGTTCTACTACTTCACACCCTACGATCTTGAGTTCCATTCATCTAACCGAATTTTAAGATGGAAAACAAACTGTCCGTCTTGTTTCCGGCCTACATTCTATGTCTCACGCTTTTTAATTTTAGGTGGAATGTTTTGAACAAGAGAAGCTGGTGTACAGAAATTTTTCACTTTCAAATTACCTGAAAATAATGCTCCCCCTCCCCGTCATTTGTAGAGTAATAAGATTGATGAAAGGTTACCACGTGTCCTAAAGCATTAATCAATATGACATGCAGTCCCTTTTCTCATGATTTCCTTTTAGAAGAGTACGTTTTCAAGTGCAAATTCAACAACTGCGTCCGTTGGATAATAGTGGGTCTGACAAGCCTTGTTGTTCTTGTAATTGGACTTATCTCTGCGAAGAGGTACTACAACTACAGAATGCGCAAAACACTCAGGTGGAAAGTTTAAAGCGTCCTCACATATACGAACAAAGTTGTTTATTTATATCATTTTGAATAAAATTTAACAATTTCAATAATTCATTGATCTTTTTTGAACTTGATATTTAAGTACCATAATATCAGTTGAGCCATATTATGCTTCTACGCGTGTTCTATCAAAGAAACTGCTGACAATCGACAACAACAGCATGAATAATTTAAGAAATTATACAGTTAAGATAATGTACCGATTTTACTCCTCATAAATGAAACCCTCAACGTATTCGGATAAATCGCATATTCAAGGGATTACCTCCTCAAAAAGACCATGTTGGGATAGACAATCTTGTTGGACAAAATTGAACATAAAAAGTAAGCAATTTCTAACACTATATGAACCATAATAATGGCATGCAGCAGGATTGTCTTAGTAGATGTGTACTGTAAGTTAATAATCCATACATTCTCTGAAAAGTTCATGTCTATAAATAAGGGATATAATAAAAAATACTCCCTAAGAAAAGGAAACACAGTGGTGGATTCAACAACCGTCATTATTATTACATCTAAAATCTCTAGTGACCATAAATGATGGCCGTTTACTTGAATTTGATTCCATTTTGAGTGCAAATAACGACACAATTTGACCATATGTTCAAGTTTCTATCGCGATATAAAAAATTGAATGAACTGTAAGTTTACTGAAGAGAACATCTATCTAAAAGATTGGTTAAACTGTACGAAACATGTGGACCTGATTTTTGATTTTATATCTGTTATTGATATTGTTCCGAATAGAAGAGTGATCGAAGTAGAAGCGGAACCTGATAAAAATGACCTAGTCAATAGAAAAAAATTGTGAAGAGCATGGCGAATAATGAGTTTTATTCTTGTTCGAAGATCTCAGATAAATATAAATTCGAAGAAAAGTAATATTTGACTCATATATGCGCATAGTTAAGGTACTTGAGGCCTGGTGCCATGATAAATTACATAACCACAAATTATATACAGTTTCTTCTGACCATAAAAACGGGCTATTGATTATCATCTTGTCTCAGTTCATCTAATTTCATTTAATTGAAAACATGCGCACTAGTTAGCATAACGTTAATCTAGATTTTGTTACAAATCGTATACTAACACTTATCAAAAACTAAATCATAATTTTAATAATTTCAAAAAATAATGTGATCGAATCAAAATGATGTAATATTGGGCTCATCGTTGAAAATAGTCGGCTGATAACTAAGATATTTTTTGTGTAAATACACCCAGTTTTAACAGTTAAACTGATGTTTTGGTAAATTTATTTTCATATTAATTAAATTTATATATTCCATTCTATTGTTTTTAATGTGCGAGTTTTGTGACCCTCAATGAAGAATAGCATATCCCGTCCATGGTTTCGTATTCTTATTATCTTCAAAATTTTAAACTATTCTGAAAGCAAAATAAATATTCCGAAGATTTGTGCATCATATATTCGACTGACTCTATTTAAATCAAGATATTTTAACCTGTAAAAGAGAGCCGCCA
>JWZT01004873.1:58847-71240 GCA_000827895.1 Thelohanellus kitauei
CTATTTCAAAGGCCACGATAACTTATTTTAAAAAACAGCTTTTTCAAATCAGCTAATTCAAGTTTAGAGTTCTAGAAAATGGTGTTTGGAGGTCAGAAAGTGAAAGTTGAAATGGTCGAGTGTAGAATCTACTCAAACAAAAATTGCAGATGTACAATGTCAATGACAAACGGGTATTAAGTGTCATCGAACGAACTGCAAACCGATAGAAATTTTCTGTTGAAGTGCCAAATAGAGCAAAAATACACTCATCAATTTTATAAGAGTATGATTGAAAATTTGCTGCAATCATCACGAATATCTTTCGATAGTATCAGGATCGGGAGCATCTATACAGTCCTTATATGGTAAACCAGATTGGAAATTTTCAGGGTTTAACAAGAAATGCTGGTATTAACACAGTATAGGGCGTCTAGAATGCTTTTAAATTCAGAGTATCCACGAGAAATGTATGAAACTTGCTTGACGAAGAGAGAAAAAGTGTAAGAAAATAATATATTTCATGTTGAATTTAAGTGAATGAGAAGAAGCCATGATGATCTTTGGAGTGGATTATCAGTACTTTTAAAGATGTTATATTATTAGGCTAAATAAAATTCATCTCTCTCTATTTTACTTTTTCATTTTGAAATTAAAACTACTTTAATAATATATTTTAAAATACTAAATTCAAAATATTAAATTCAATTTTGTTCTAGTAATTACAAAATTTAACTAGGTATACAGATTATATGTTAATCTTAGATTCAACAAAATTAATCCTTTTGTTTATTACCTTGGGGACGCTCTTTACTTCAGTCATTTTTTGTGTTGCTCATACCTTATCATTCTGCGATTATTTGCATCTCTCTACGTTTCTCAGGCGTTTTCGCTTACCAAACGACTTATACCGAACACCTGAAAAATGCCGAGATTAATACTAATAAGTAGTTATTATCTCAATCCAGTAAATGAAATCAGACGTATGTACAAATTTAGATTAAATTCAAATGATCCTATGATTTTGAAGATAGAAGACCATCTTTCAAACTCTATGTATTCCTAAATCAACCCTCAAATAATTAATTAAACGGGTGTGACGATTACTAACTCAGAAATCGTTTCTGTAGATTTTTAATCAGTTTTATGAGCTTCTTTCACTGTATAGATCTTCACTTCTATTTTCGACAGCCAGATCAGATGAATGCAACTGTTCTGCTCACGAATCACCTTTGAATAAATTGGATTTTGACCTTATGTGGACATGGATCTCTAAATCTGAACAGAGGATCGTAGAAATAAATGAAACATATTTTGGAATAATTCTTGGGATAGAATGTTTATGGGTGGAATCAGGTCATTCTTTCCAACTTAAATTCTCGATGACATCATACTTTTACGAAAATGTTGAGTAATTTGATTTTATTAGTTTGTTCATCTGAGAGTTCATTGAATTGATTTCCTTAGAGCAATCCTCATTAGTAATAAAAAACCCATCATATTATCTCCAAGTATGTTAAAAACAGTATGGCGAGTATGGGAGGCCAGTATATATTGCAATAATAGTTTTATGTAACTGAGTTGATTTTTACTAATCAGGATAGCTTGTCAGCCAATACAGACTATAAAAAATCGATAAGTAGTGAATGTCATTTCGCGGTACTTTGGTTGGAGAAAATGTACTCAAATCATGGTCTATATTTTGGGTCAAGTGTACCTGGTGTGAATAACTCATAAAAAGTAAAAAGTATACATTATTAACCTAGAAATGTTTTATCTTGATCAGGTTGCCATAGAATCAGGTTGTGATCACATGTGGTTGCCATCATCATGAATCGAGGATTGAATTTGGTTAAACACACGTGATATGGTGTATCCTGAATCTCCGCTAGTTGACATGTGCTTTTGTTAACGATTGGATCGTATAATGAGATCGGTTGACCATTCTCCAACTTCCACGCTTGGAGATAGCATTCCAGCTTTCTTGAAGGAATGAAAGTCATTAAATATCGTGAATCTGGAGTGATTGATATATTTATGCGCATTTTCTGACAACAAATATCAGGGTTTTTGATAGCTTTGAGGTAGGCCCAAGGTGGAGATGTTGACAAACAGTTATATACTCGGCCATCAAATGAATCTAAAATCGAGGCGACGGCTTCGGATTCGTTTATTACCAACGTCACCACTCTTTGACCATCTGGAGTGAATTCGAAACCAGTGATAGAAGAGCTCTCGATATACGGTGGATCGGGAGGACCGTAGCATGAAGAAATAGGGACACTGAACTCACAAAAATGGCCTTTGTCGAAAGATCGCAGATCGTATAACAAGATAGTCTTTCTGAGAGTTGAAACAGCATAAATAAGACCCCTGGGATCCATTTTAACCAGAGACGGAGGACTGTTAGGTTGTGAAAACCCCTAGGATTAACATACACGTACTTGGCAGTTTTTGGAACGTAAATCCCAGATTCGAACACTTTTGTCCTCTGAAACCGAGACAAAGGTATCGTCAGCAGGAGACATCACCAAGTCAAGGACTTTTCCAGAGTGACCAATAAAGTATTCAAAATAGCGGTTGTCGTGTAGAGAAAGGTAGCGAATAATGCCACTGTCCTTGGAGGAGTGGATGACGCAGCTGTTTGAGTGTGTAAATCTCACATTTTCGCATCCGTATTTCTTTGAATGAATCAATTTTATCTTTTTGCCAGAAACGCAGTCAAAAACGAAGAAGGTATCATCACCTGAAGCAGTTATCAAAAATTCCCCTGAATCACTGTAGTCAATGGAATTTATGGGCAATACGTGTTCCTTAAACAGTTTGGCTGGGTAAAAAGCTTTAAATATTGGATCGGTCAGCATCATTTTTAATTGTCGGTGCTTATCGGAAAAAATGTCGGACTCAAATACTTATATGGGACGATTCTAGCATGTTGATTACCTCTCCATTCGCCGTTTCAGCCCCATGCTCGAGTCATTTTCGGTCACGATTTTCAACTACTTGAGAGATATATGTCAGATATTCTTAATGTCTCCTCTCATATCAATCAGATTCCGGTCGATCCAATCTGCAAAACCGTTCCAGTTCCGGATTCTGTACTTTTATTGCCAGATTTTTTACTGTACTTATCACAAAAATTGTTGAAAATCTAAATCTGAATATCAAGAAATTTAAGGAGATGAATTTTCTTACAATTAGAAAAGTTGCTCTTTATCTTTGAAATATCACTATATCACTACTCGGACCAACAAAATTCAACAACGATGCCTGAAATTTGATCTTCCAACCCGATTTATTCGATGTCAATTTTTGTGAGCAGTTATGTTCTCAGTTGATAAAATTCTAAAATGATGCATGGATATAATTTTATATTTATTAGTCATTTTGTATAATTTTATATTGGATATCATCCTTCAGTCAACATACACGAGATAAAGCATTCTATATTAGGTTGGTTTCATGAATCAATTTTACACCAAAATGAAGTGATACATATGAAGTCCCCTCGAACTATCCATAAGAAGTTGAGTTAGTGAGAACGGTAGTATCTTTACGATTGTTGGGCAGAAAGTGGAAAGGCGAGATGAAGTTTTATGTTTAACCAGAAACAAGGTTTGGGATATCAGTGGTCATCGATGTGATAGACTGTTAATCTACTGGTTAGGAAGAATTTAACTTTCGTTCCTTGATCACATCGTAAAATGATTTGGTAAAAATCAAATTACCAGGCACTTTTGTTGAAATACTTACAATCAATAAAAGGACAATTGATATTTATATAATCAGTATTTTAAAAAAATCATTTGTTAAACCGATGCAGGATAGATGATTTCACATCTTGATGTATGTGAGACCATAAAAGGATAATCAATCAGTTTCATTAACAAAAATTAAATTCAAACGTCAGAGTAATATATTTTTACATGTATTTGGTATTAACATTTGGATTTTGCCACCGACAGCATTCGATATCTTATGTGTGCTCCAGTTTCGTTATCATAGTAATTGTGCCAATGTTGTGCAATGGGCTGATTTCAGAGCCTATTCGAAAGCTCAACATAATCTTTCTAATAATCCATTACTGTGGATTCTTCATCATTACTATGTTAAATTGTCCGTCCCATATTGTTTTTTTTTGTTTTGTGGACAGGGAACAAGTGAAATGTCAAGAGTTTCTCAGCATGTCTCCTAAAATTCATTGTCTATTTACTGAGCGTCGAATATTATAGGGTATTACGATCTACTTCATAATTCTTGCAATCAACTTAATTCTGCAATAGATCCAAAATTACTTGTCGGGTGGTGGATATACCTTTATTAAACATCTGAATATTCAGCTCATTTCCATTTTCTCAAAACCAGTGGTAGTCATAAGCTTTAGGCAGAATTTTCTGTTAAACGCAGAATAAAATTGGGAATTCCGATGAAGAGGAGGGTAAAGATATAAAATAGAAAGTAATGGGTAATATACGCCACATTTTTTTCTATATCCAAGTTTCACCACATATCACTTCATGTTCTCTGAATAATTTTCCTCATTTTAAATATTTCTTACAATACTATTCACGGTAGGCTCATTTCTTGCAAGTGCAAAGTCCATTTCAAACCCAGAACAACATTTATTTCCCTTATAACTATATTATTGAGCTGTCACTATAAATCCTATTGCTTTCATGGCTTCTGGTGGGTGTCCAATTTTTAAAAAAAAATTACTTTTACAACTCACTTTGTTTTTTACTTCTCTACCTGTTCATCCATTGTTTTTCGACAACATACGTTTATGACGATGAGTTTCATCTTAAAGTTTTGCATTTATGGTGTTATAATTTTTGAAATTGGCTGAAAAAATGAAAGTTGATTAAAAGAAGTTTTTAATCGAGCCCATGCAAGAAATTTGGGATTTTTAGAAATTTTTATGAAGTTGGTTGCAAGGATTATTAAGAAGGACTAAAAACCCAATCATATTCGATTTCCGAATTAAAACTAGCGATTCATACAGCGTGCAGGACCATAGATGATTGATTATACTCGAAAACATTAGTTACTGTTTTTTGACAAACGCCCGAAAAAAATATTAGCCAATTTTGTTGGCTTTCTGATAGCTCTGTAAATTCCTATCTGCTGCATCCGTGTTGTATGCTTTGGATCTATCGGTCTCTATAAAGATAAACAAAAAAGGAAGAATATCTCAATCCCGAATAAGATCCCTAAATGTCCTACTTCGCCTTCAACTGAACATATGATATCAACAGCACTTTCTATTGCAACATCTTAAGGCAAAAGTAAGGTGCATTTCTCTTCTTCGAAAATCAGTCATATCACCTAATTACATCGTCAGAATATGTTCGAGACTGATCAATTAAATCAGCATATCGCTCATTATTAGCTAGTGAATGTCTTTCGTCCATAAATATTAATAATTAATTTGAATGGAATTCTGGTTTAATCTTACCTTAGGTTTCCGATTTGAGTTATTCTCCAATCAAATTACTGAGAGATTTTCCATTAATTTTAATCGACATTTTTTTCATTTACATGATTGAAGCTCGAACAAATTCTTTCTCTTTAGATTTCTTGAATACATGGATTTCAATTCGTAAGAGTTTGAAGTAGACAGTCGAAATCCCTCAAACCGTTTCGCGCAAGTCCGGTTATCATTCATGAGTATTCTTTTAGTTTGATTTAATGCATCAAGATTATTCTTAGAGAGCTCTATTGAAGAAGTTTTCATTAATTGTTATCCATAGTTAAAATCATCTTCAAAAACCGAAACCAAACGTAAGTAGTATCTCGGGAACGGCTCGTGAAAATGAAAGGAAAGATTCAAACTGCTGAAATAATCTGATCCAAGTAAAGATGGCCCATGATAATCAACCTCAGATACTATTTATATTACTATCCGTCCGGTTATTTGTTCTTCAAATATTCCAGGTGATTTTATTTACCAGAAGCAGATCATAGATTCTTATTCACCGAATCAAAGGTCTTCGAATAACTTTGTATTAATGAATATTTTGATTCCAAGGCGCTTCATTTACGATTTTTAGAAGTAAACGATTGGTTCATTTTGAAAGTGGGCTACAACAGGTTCAGACGATTATCGGCGTCATCCTCAGTTTTGAAGAAGTTCTATATTGTTGGATAAATATGCGATTGTTTAAGTACAAAATCTGAACACGCATTTTATGTTAATTCGCATTTGGGTTAGTTGTTCATTTTTGAAATCGCGCCCAGAATTACATCAATGTCACGATGGTTCACCTTTTTGTTAATCATAATCTAATTACAGAGTAGTGACGACCAATTGCAGCATTTTTTTTAATAAACTTGTGAGCATAAAAAAGAACCGTATCGACGAAAATGAAAAAGTTTGATGTTCAGCATGCATGTACAACGTGAAAAATAGTTACCATTACCTGGTTTTTCAACGAAATAAGTGGGTTGTACCGATGAATAGTGGGAAATGCAATAAGTAATTTAACAGAAAATCAAAAGATGTAACAAAAAAATTTAAACGGATAGATGTAGTTTTATTTTCAGATAGGTATAACTTTAGTCTCTAAGAATGTCTTTTTCGTTAAGGCGCATTCGAAAAAATGGTAACTATTTTTACCGTTGCACATGCATGCTGAACATTAAACTTTTTCATTTTCGTCGATACAGTCCTTTTTTATGTTCACACATTTATTTAAAAAAATGCCGCTATTTGTCGTCACGAGTGCCGTTACTGGTCACAAAACCCGGTAGTGTCGATATAGAAGTTCAATGGTTGGAATATAGAATTGCAATACCCTATAATTGGACGATCATGTTTATCATGGTGTAAAATTTTTATCCATGAATATATGCATTCGCAGAAAAAGTTATTTATTTATGCACATTTTCAAGAACATACCCTCGTTGGAAAAGAGAAAAATTGGTTGAGAGTGCAGTCTATTCACGTATATCGCCAGATAAATTACCAGAATCTAAATATAGGTGACGTTAATGGAGATAAAACTTTTAAGGTTCATTAAAGATAGATAGTCGACTTCAATGGGTACAAATATATATATATATTTATATTTTGACAAATCAATCCTAAATCATTTAACGTAAACACAGATACACAATATTGTTCGCTAATGTCTCTCCTTCAATTAATGTAGTTAATTGTCTGGCTAAACCCTGATTGGATAAATGCTTTTGTCTGAAATGTCATAGATTATCTTTTTCGAATAAATATCGGAAATGTTTTCGAATCACATAATATACACGAATGCAAGTTGATTTATAGCGGATTGATGTTTAATCATCATATCAGATTAGTAATCAGAACAGCCAAATGTCTCCATTTTAGTTTTACGAAAATTTTACAATCTTTATAAATATTATCGATATTAATAGACCGATAATACTAGGATGGCGGTATATGAAGACCGGATAAACATCGATTTCGTCAACTAACTTCCTTGACGTTTGGTTATTTAATGGTTTTACTCAATGACCAATCCATCGGAAATTCTACCTGTTAAAAACAGGTATCTGATTACCATATACATTGATTCTTTGATTAATAAAGAACATAAACTTTGAAGTTAAGATTTGTTTTAAACAACTCTAGAATCGTATTTATTAGGATTATTCGATGTTAAAATGTTTAAAATTGAAAGAATTAATGAACATATATATTCTTGAACTTGAGCGCAGTTACCAGTATCAGATTGACAGTCGGTGAATCAAAAAAAGAGTATTAAAATATGTTGTATGAAAAACAACTGCTTCGTTGCCCACATAGCAGGTCATGTAAAAATATTAAATTTTCATAATTATCGTTGCTAAATTATACTTTTGTGAAAATGAACTGGCTCTTTAGCTTCATAAACAATGAGTTTATTTGTAGAGGTACAGATTTAATTTAAGTGTATCTCGTCCCGACATTCTTCCAATCTATATGTTCATTTAGAATTTAATGGCTTCAATCTTATTTATTTGATAATTTAAAGATGAACGCATGAAAGGATGTCACATTTTGTTAAAGGTCTATTAGATTGCTTTTCTGAGAGGTTTCTAAAAGATCAGATGGTATATTTTGAATTTGAAAGCATGATGTAAAACAAGCATTGTGTAATGGTTAATATCTTGATTTCCGCCTTTATATCCTTTAGAAATTAAGGTCGCAGAATTTCGTCCCAAAAATGGGTAAGTACGTTATCTTGAGCGAATAAAACGTTGGTCCCTGGGGGAGTATCTTGCCCCGTGGGAGTTTTGTGATCCCTTCTAGAGATCTTAACGGATGGTAATATCGGTTAGGAAATAGTTACAATTATCAATATAGGTTCTTCTTTATACTGAGACTCAAAACCAGCCCCAGTAGAATCCTACAACCAAAATTTTCACTCTATTCGGATGCATAAGATTATCTCTAAAGCCATAAATCCCCTCGTGAACAGCTGTGCAATGGCTTGACTTATAATCAGGTTTTAGAATAAAACTCCTAGCTAAACCAGTAACCATATCTTAAAAATTGCAAACTTTTGAATTATGTATCACTTTTGAGGTCGTTTCCAATGATTCAGGACCGCAACGGCTTTTGTGCTGCTGGTCATACGAGACCAAATGATGATCCCTAGATAATTGATCGAATATCCGACATTTCATTTGAAAAAGGTAAGAATATTTATTTCGTTTGTACCATTTAAAACCCGTATGTGATCTCCGGTCATTTCGTGTGATTTATTTATGGATTTAAGAAGAGATGGTTCTGCTTCTCAATCATCCAAACCGGCAACTAAGATTTTACCATTTGTGAAAACTTCACTTGGATGGAAGTTCAATAATTTTTTCAGAAATATCTTACCCTATAATCCAGTATAATTTTTTTAGCCTACGCCTTATAGTGAATTTTATGACCTCGTGGGCTAAAATATGTGTGATTGTTGAATCGATTTTCAGACTGTGTAATCGTAAGTTCCCCTGAACTCTACATTTCATTTTCTCATTTGTTTTTGGTCGCAAGTATGACCAAAAACAATTTGCGAACATGTCGATTTTTTGGCCTTGAATGTCTATGATTTATATGCTAAACTTTTTTTAATTACATTCGATTTTGTGATAAATTTTGGCGGAAAAATCATACGATTGTTCATTTCACTTAAATCCATTACTGTCTCATTTTCAGACAACAGATTTGTAGTTGTTTATGGCCGAAAAATCTGGATACGTTCAAAACAAACAGGACTTTATCAAGATGGACGATGCAACTGTGGATATTATTGATGTGGAAAAGCCCATGGGTCTGTTTGGGGCCACATCATTCCTGTTCTGTAGCATGATAGGAACAGGAATTTTCATATCTGTGAGTGAAACCTTTAAAGTTTTCTCTTCAAATAACATACTCGTTGTGCTGGTAATTTGGATTTTTGGTGGACTGATCTCGCTTATTGGATCCTTGTGTTACGCTGAGCTTGGTGTTAGGTACCCAAAAACCGGAGGCGAAGTTGTGTATTTTGGTGAAATACTTGGAGAAAAGTTTGGCGTTTTATTTGTGGTTATGTATGTTTTTGTGGTCAAATCGATCACGTTGGCGGCACTGGCTCTAACTGCTGCAAAGTATTTAGTGAATTCTTTCGAGTTCAACGACATATTGTTTGTGGATAAATGCACAAAGATGGTGGCCCTTTCAGTCCTCCTAGTTACGTTTCTCGTCAACTGCTTTTCGCGGAAATTCATCACCAAATTTCTAAACGTTTTCTCTTTCTTCAAACTTATTTCGATGGCAGTGATCATCAGTGCAGGAATTTACACCATGATTAAAGGTATTTTTTCGAATTAACACGTCTAGGCAGTTCCAAAGGGCTGCGAACGCCAATCGAGTTCCAAGGCTTTGATTTAATGCGTCTTGCCTCCGCGTTGGTCAGTATTTGTTGGTGCTTTGAAGGATGGTAAGACTACCATTGACCTAGGAATTCACTGGGTTTGAAAGCAGGGGATGTAAGGGACCCTAATAGGTATGGATATAGTGAGAAAGAAACTTGATTGGATCCAGTGTAATAGGTGTCTTTTTGGTCAGTCTGACTTATGTTTTGTGCGTATTGTCATATTTGGCTGTCCTTGGTTTCGATACTGTTCGCGCCTCTGAAACCATTGCATTGAGTTTGGCCAAATCCCAGCTTGGGAAGGCTTACCCGGTTTTGTCGGTGCTTATTTGCATTTCGGCAATCGGATCAACCATTTGCAACTTGTACGCGATGGGCGGGTAATTTTATTTTGTTAAAAGGGTCATAACATATGCTGGTTATAAAAAGATCATTCCCTCCGTTTTTTCGCTTGTCCACAATACTACAAGAGTACCATATATTGCCATATTGGTCATGGTTTGGATTTTAATAATCAGACAATCTTTTCGTCTGCCTTTGTGTTCATCAAATTTCAAATTCTTCTGAACTATTGCAGCTTTATTTCGTGGTTCTTCTACTTCCTATCCTTTTCCTGTCTTTGGATTCTGAAACTTAAATACGGACAATACTGTCAAAAATCCTTTTCGGTAATTTTTAAACTGATTTTAGGTGAATTATGTTTTCATTTTGTTTGCGCAGTTGGTCTGCGTGTGTGTGATCTTCGTCTGTTTCTACAGCTATTTCTATGGCTGTTTAATCGTAGCCACTATGATGGTTTCGGTGTTTTTCATCCAATTCCTGCCCTTCACGGTTTCTGAAAGTAGTCGATTCATGGAATCATACCGTATTATATTTATGACTCAGGTCGCTGCGAAAAGCAGTTTATGTGTGTGTTTAATCTCCGTTTCGCGTCAGAGGAAGATATTTAATGAACACCTCCGATTAATTTGTGACGATTTTTACATATTTTTTTTAATCCGAATTTACCTTTGAATATCCACCTAAGTATCAAACTAACGCCTCCTCCACGTGGTGATTTTCAGCATCCGATTTAACATCCAATCACGATTCAAAACTATTTGAAGTTTTTAAAAGTTACCAGTGGCATCGCAGTCCTATAATCATGGGTCTAGGTGTACCCAAACCTGCTGCTACTGTGTGTGATCGGGTTAGCTGTAGTTTGGATCAAAATGCCTTGATTTTTGTTAGTTGATGACCCACTAGATATTTTTTTACTGTTTGACTTCGGGGTAAGGTATGGAGCCTTGTGATATCAAATGTTTGGAAAATAAATTTATGGCTAAAGCGATAGTAACTAAAGAATACATTGGCCCTCTTGACCATGAGTAATATGATAAGTCTTCAGGCTTAGGATGGCCTGTATTACCATGAAACAGTTCACGTTCGATTCGAAGACTCAGGTATTTGCTCAGTAGATTATGAATAATAAGAGTTTTTTGGAACGGCCTAACCATTAATATATTCAATTTTGAGGGCGATTACAGAATGAAGGATTGCAAATCTGTGCACATTAGAGGATAAAATTTAAACGTTATGGTTTAATATTTTCAAAGTGAAGCTTTATAATCCATGGTTAATCCAATCCACATCAGCGAATCTGTTTACTATATCTTACAATTTTCTTCCAAAACAGAAAAATTTGACATGACATCGAATTCATCTAAACTAAAAGAGCTTGAGATAAATAATTAGCCGATGCGCGTCTAACTTTGCTTTAACTCCAGAATATTAGAACAACAAACCAGGGTGAAGCATAGGAAGAGGGTGCACCGTTTATGTAGAGATGTGCCTCTCAGTCTACGTCAATTTTGAATGGTGACATACTGGTTCAGGGTTAGAGCACCTCTATTGTCGATACCAGAAATAAAGAACTTCCCAAAAATATGAAGAGTTGAATAACCATTAAACGAATTACTAAAACAGGTAACGAGAAGTTCAAGGATCATATTATCTTATTTGAAGGATTAGGTACGATTTTTGGAAATCTTCGATAGCGATCCGAGTATTTTCTGATTTTTTTTTCAATCTTTAGCAAGATAATTGATAAATTGCTGGATAGTTTTTGCTTTACATAACTTTTAGGTTGATTATAAACAGTAAAATTGCGCCTTATTACTGTGGTATCCTTCGATTGGTTCCGATGTAAATCGGCCACTTGTTTATGGGTGCAGTGCATAACAAAGATAAAATCTCTGGACATCACTCTACTCCTCTTGATAAATAGAAGATATATCGATGGCTTATATTTTGGCATGATTCGAAGTTGCCTACAACGCCGATGTCTCACAAAATGCAAGTTTACTCAGTTAACAGACAGTTCTGTTTATTAAATATCAACTCATTACTAATGTCGAAAACTTCAAAAATATTTGAGATTGTTGGTATTCCATAACTTGGTGGCCAGCTGCGCGATGGCGGGCATAAAATTCATCTTGTTATATTAAAAGATTTAGAACATACTAAGGCAAAATATTATTTATTTGGGACTAAAATATAATGGGATGTCGCATTA
>JWZT01004873.1:103764-129365 GCA_000827895.1 Thelohanellus kitauei
GTTTAAACACCTCTAGCTGAGAGCAAAAAAAAACATACAATTTTATTCTGAAAACTTCTACATGAGGAACAGTTTCAAAACATACTTTCGTTTGCACCACGATAAATCCTTCGGTTTGCTTCAACCAACAGATGTGAGAAGTCATTTACAGCAAAGACGGTTATAAATATCAAGAAATGTTAAAGACTCACAGGCAGTAGTTTTGCCCTTATGTAATGAGAACTGGATCGTTGCTCCCAGATATTAAACAACTGGAATCAGGGCTAAATTGTCTGGTTGTAAAGAATAGTTACAAGTTTATGTCACAACTATTTAAAAAAATCTACTAAATATTATTTTCATAAATTGAGAGCGATTTAAAAAAAAGATTAATTTACATATACAATTTAATAAAGGTGTTGCTCGCCGAACTTTCCTAAACGGATGAAGTTCCTCGCGACTTGTAATACTTGTAAATCACTGATCTAAATAATCATCTTGGTTTTTAATTATATTCTTGATTTGACATGATTATATTGTAAAAGTGCATTATTGTCAGTTCCCATGATCTAATTTACCATACATTAATGGGCTTGTTTGCATTTCTGGCCCAAGGGTAGAAAAAGGTTCTGCTTTAGTGTTCGAATTGTTGTTAAGCCACAAAATTTAACTTGAAAAAACGATAGGTTTAATAAAACAACCGATTCATGTCGTTGCTTATCCCATCAATGATTCTCCTTAAAAGAATCATAGAAGTATGAATGCGTATTTTAACAATATATATGCTGTCATAAAGTACCTCATTAGTGAGAGAGTAATCAATCCACCGGAACTCTATATCCTCTACGCATGGAGAGGGGGTTGTTTGTTTGGTTTCGAAGCCAGGCGTGGAGATTATGATAAAAAAACTTGAAAATAAAGTCAATGTTCAAAGAGACATTCTTCTATACCAGGGGTGGACACAGTTAAGCGGGTGAATGCCAATTAATACCTTCTGGGTTAAAATCGCTAGACGGATTAAATATAGCAATTTAATAATAAGCCGTTAGCTGATGTTTAGTTTATTAATAAAGTTTGTAGTTAGAATTCATCAAAAATTTCATAATGCCTGAATCAAAATGATAAAAAATTGTCGAAAAGGTTTACCCAGTGTTTTAAGAATTAGATTATTCCTTTAAAGCTAAAATTTTATGCATTTTTTTGAGTCAGATATTGGAAATTACGGCATGTTTAATGATTTAATTACTTTCAAAGTAATTAATTTTAATAACGCAGTTCCGTGTTGGGTCAGAAATGATAATGGACGATATATCTGTTCTTTTTCGCAAAAAATATCTTTTTACTCTTTAGAAATTGGATGATTAAACTTAATCACACGAGGGACGGATAAAATAAAATGATGTTTTGTAGCTTTTACGTCTGTGTTATAAACAGTTAAAATACAGGCATAGTCACTGAAGATAGTATACGTTCATTTTCGAAACATTTAATATTAGTTTCTCGTGATTTTGACTGAATAAATTGAAACGCACGAGGGCCGGAGATTGCCCATCCATGCTATATACATTCAAACAAAAGATAATCGAAACACTAGAAACAGTGGAAGGCCCTTCATTTGGTTTTCTCCACGAGTTCAAATGGCGACGGAAAGACTCATAAAAAAATCTTAAGAGTTAGCTCATCTTTGCGTCTCGACAAGTTATACTTTGATTAATCTTTAGTATTAATTTTTTAAAATATGATCCATAAAATAATCCCGGCGATGTCTTAACGAAATTATTTTAGGCTATAAACCTCAGAAACATACCTGGAATTTGAGAAACAATTTTGACATCATAATCGTTAACGATTACTAAGATTTTTTCATACACATTAAATAACCTTAAGTACAAAAGCTTGAGGGGTGGGACATCCTATACTGTAACCTTAAGTGTATTTGGTGTAAAAAATCGATACAAAATACCATATAATTTTTCGAACTAGTTTAAAAGCGAACGCAGATGAATGTGTACATATCTATTGTTGGGACCAGTTTCCAGTTAAGTTTCTTACCTATCCATATTTGATAGAAATAGTTGACAAAATGAGCAATGTGGATAATCAAGAGCAGCAAAATACATATAAAAATGTTGGCATATGAACAAACTGAAATGGCCAAACCAATCATTGGCTGCGTATGAAATACTCTCGAGAAGATTGTTCAAATAGTATTTATCGATTTGAGATTTGGACAATGTTTTAATATAAGAAAATAGAAGCTGTGATAGTGAATAAAGCTTAAAGTCTAATACAGTTTCAAAATAAAACTCAAGATTAGGTAGTTGAAATCACTTTTTTGTTAGTACGGAGATGAAACACCTTTGGAGGATCAGCACAACCATAATGATTTTTCAAATATTCCAAGGGATACTGGTTTTCACAAGAAAATAATCTTCCGCAGTATTTTTCCTCGTTAATTTGATCCTCGAAAAAGCGCTAGTTATGGATTAGAATACCTCGTGCATGACAAAAAAGACAACACCAGTCATAAAGCTATCACTGCCTGCATGGTGCATACCACCGCGTCGATATATCTACTCGCAATAACACATACCTGCAACTGTGAACAAATCGTTTCGAGACCCCCATTTATATTACGACAATCACGCATCATATACTTCAAATCGTATACTCTTGGGAAAAAAGTATTCAACAATGGTGTGAAACTATCTTCTTGGTGTGGCAAATGTGTATTTATCAACATTTTTATCAAATAACAAAAATCAGGGATTCTAAATCAGTGATTTATCGTACCCATGAAATGTAATCCATCGAATCTCTGGATTCATAAGTAACCCAGAGTAGTAAAGCAGCTCAGTAAACACATTATGATCAATACCATGTTCCGCATATTGGTCAAACACAAAACCGTGTTCCATAAGCATGTTTATAGACGTATCACTACTCATGTCGGATCTAGATTAACAACCCAATACATAAGAGAGAATTTAAGATTGAATTGCCATGTGGTGGCTTGTTGTGGCTGGTCACCATTTTCGTCGAAAAAGCTAAATCCGAGCTGTATGAGTTTCATTAGATTGACGTTTGCCGCCACGTTAGTGTAGGTGTAATAATTACGGTCTTTGTTATTGGAAGGGACAGTGACAACGTTTCCCGGGTACTCAGTATCCTGTTTAGAAACACACTAACCATCGCAACGATCTTGAAGTTGTCCACTGCTTTCACCATCTTAAAAAATTCTTCGTATAAATTTTCAGCCCACACGTCCACTACTTGGAATCTAAGCGAACTGTGGTTGAAATCGGAAGGTCCGATATAGAATTGATTTCCTGGAACACTCCTATTATATGTCATATCGTAAAAAAGTAAATATCGAAACAATAGAATTGAAAAACTCATGCTTACATTGTCTTAGATCCACTCTACCACTTCAACTGTTTCTACTCAGAATAGAACACTGTTGAAACAGCCTGTCTTTGAGCACATACTCTCCTGGATCAATTAAGTTTTAACGACGCGCATGAGCATTAAGCGATTAAGAAGAGTGCTGGTACTAACGGTTCGCTGGGCATTTAATTATTTGCAGGTGTAAATCATTTTTTATTGTAAATTTGCTTGTCTTTTTTTTGTGATATTGTGTTTGCTTGGAACAGTAAAAAGGCCTGTCGCCAGGGATAGGCAGAGTCTATCAAAAATGGGTTGAATGAAAGAAATAGAATCGAGGGTGTACTTGGTAACAAGGTTTGATGAATCAACGTTTGTGCCAGTTTACAAACACGGGCGTATGGCTTAATGGACTTAATTTTGGGAATTATCCACTATTTACCTTCATTTTTTACATTTTACTTGACTCTACGAATTGTAGGATGTCAATATATTATAGCCTTATGATTTTATACTTTCAGATTAATATGGATAGTTTTCGTGATAATGTGGGCAAGCCATGCGTTTCTGTAATTACACCTTTTGACATGCAGAAGTTTCAAAAATAATTTTTTTAAACAATATTTATAAACAAAAAAATGTTTCACATGGGTTCCCGTCTGAATGCCAACGATGCAAACCTTGTCGTTTCTTTGATCCATCCAAGGCTGTTATCAGTCGTTATTTGAGGTGATGTATGGTTAATTGCATGGGTAACATGCCGAGAATCGAAAATTCTCATGTTAGATTTTACAAGGCTTATTCATTTAGAAAAGAACAGTTCTATTGGGTTTAACTCCGGCGAATATGGGGGCAAATATATAATATTGTGTCCTATATTTTCAACAAACCTTTCGACGTTTTCTGTGTGATGGCAACGAACGTTATCCATCACAAAGGTTTTGCGTCCTGTATGTTCTTTCAAACATTTGTGACAAAAATTGGACAGATTCATCTGAGTTGTATGCTCCAATTCTTGCCCTAAAATGATTTAACCCCCCCCCCTTCGTGGTGCATAGCTGCACACACACACACACACACACACACACACACACACATGTTGTGTCCCTTTGAGTTGGCGACAACGAGGGAAACCCTTTTACCGCTAGGTGCTCTTCAAAATTTTCTTCTTAAGTGTAAGTTGAACCCTGTTATGTCGATATAGATGGTATCGTCGGACATGTGTAGAGGTCGAATTATAAATTTTAAATACGTTTCATAAAAGACAATCGAATAAACGAGGGAAACCCTCTTACCGCTAGGTGCTCTTCAAAATTTTCTTCTTAAGTGTAAGTTGAACCCTGTTATGTCGATATAGATGGTATCGTCGGACATGTGTAGAGGTCGAATTATAAATTTTAAATACGTTTCATAAAAGACAATCGAATAATCGTATCTTATTTGAACAGTTTCTTCGGTATTTCTCGAAACTGGAACTATTCGTGTAAGTTTTTAGATGATTCCGAGTTTGGAGATGGCTCTTGACACGGTTTTTTTTGTAATTTCGAGTTGAAATTCTTCAAATAGACGAATTTTGAGCTCCCTCAAGGTTGTGGTGGGGTTCTCTTCGATTGCTCGTTCAATACGGTCATAGTGTATATATTGGAATTTTGTAAACCTAGGACCTCCTCTCTTGTTATCTTGTATTTATCCGCTCTCTTTATATTTCTTGTGTATTTCCGATAAAGTTCTTCTACTGACAAAGAAAACATCGGCGACTTCAGTATAACCAATTCCTGCATGTGTTTCGAGGTAATTGATCATTTGTTCCTCGAGATCTTTTGAAATTTTTTCGTATGTTGTGTTATCTGAATCATGGTCATCCACTAATAGTTAAATAAGTGTTGAAATTTTGCAAGTTTTAATTGGAGCTTTAGGATGTACTTAGGATGGCACACACGCGGAAACGCAACTTCGATTTTACGGAGAGGAAATTTTGCATTTCAAAAGGTGTATAAAAAAATGATTCGTGGAACTTCTGCATATACTCAGGATTGAACGCATGCGAAAATGGAACTTCTGCCTATCAAGAGGCATAACTGTCGATGTGATATATAGATCGTTAACATTAGAACCGTGGTAGAATTATCCACTCACTGCCTGGTAGAATGATTGTGATAGTTATGATAATTTGACCAAGTTCAGCTCTGGACACTTTATTACGAAATAATCTAAATGAAATTTGGTAAAATAAGCCTTTAGTTGGATATAATTTCCAACCAATTTTATCTTAGACTGAAACTACCTTTAACAAGAACATGCTAAAAATCTTCCCTGCTGGAACCCTTTCATCTTTTTGGGGTCAAAAATGACACATCTGATAAAGTAAAAAAATTATTTATCACATCGCTCCAAAATAGTTTAGAGAGGAAATTAAATAATACTTGCTCAGTTTTGGATTCAAAGTCTGTTATTTCAAACCTCATGATGATAAAAAATTAACTTTGCAACCACGTTTACAAACTGAAGTCTCGAAAAGTGGAAAACTCATAAATGTAGGAATGGGAAAATTAACAACATGTGTCATACACACCCAGATCTGCCCTGATAGTAATAATCTATATTAAACGATGAACGTTTGCTGTTTCGTCGTTCGTATGGAACAAATGAAAAATTAACGAACAAAGGAGTCAGTCCTGTTACAGGAATTACCTAACAGTCCATTAAACATTTGGTAATACTTCTGAGAACAAGAGAACCAACGCCACAGATATGGTGACCACTGGTCTTCAACCGAAGTCATTCCATCATCCCAACTCCACGGGATGTCTTTATACTGTTGCACTTAATAAACTTTATTGATAGAAACAATCACGCTGTCTTGGGCAACATGATGCAATTTTGTGAATATATTGGCAAACGATGGAGAGGGTGAAAAAATATACACACCGCTGAGCCCATATTCAGTGTACCTTGAAGAGGCATCTTCATCCAGAAAAGATATCTACTGGCTCTGAGATTCATTCACAAAAAGTAGCTAAATTTGTTGTTAAAAAAATCGAAAACTTTTATTTCTAGACCTCATTTATTGTTAAATCATTGGGAATTTCCATTATATGTGATTTGTTCAGATGGAAAAAGGCTTGGCATTTTAGAAGTGTGACCTATAAAATCGGTAAATTATAAGGAATTGAAAGAATGAGGCCACGTCTGTCTGGTAATTTGATAAATAGTTGCCAGCTTGCGAAAATGGGGATATTCTAAAGCATCTGGTTAGTAGTTTTGGAATAAGGCGCTTTTGTTCAAATCATTGAGCTTTTTTTGAAATCGGTCTTGGAGGTGTTCAAATCTGCACCGGCCCATTTTCGAAGGGACTTTACGTCTCCCGCGATTGTGATGCTATCGACATGCAACTGTCCCATCCAGAGTCGAATTCCGGCTAGGAGCACTTCCACTGCACAGTTTAGGGTAATGTCACTCTCTTGCCTAAAAATTCACTCCTATTCCCTCTGCCCTCTAAGGCTGCAGTACCAAAGTGGCATTTGCTCGCTGGGATTTTGAATCATTGAGCCAATTGTATATAAAAGGAACGATATATCAGTATTTTTTTTATTTTTAAGCATTTTTACTTGAAGAAATAGAATGTGTTTCTGATTAATGAATTGAGAAAACATGTTAAAAAAGTCTACTCTCCAGCACCCTGATAGATGAAACGAGAAAATTATGTTCTGATTCTGATCAAATACATAAAATCAATTACTGGAAATGCTATAATATTGGTAAATTATATTCCATTTACTGGTTTCCATAGTTGCCATTTAGTTGACAATTAACAGTTTATACACCTTCAAAAGTCTTTCTTGGATGTCTTGCCCAAACCGAATCATCAACGTCTCCTGGTTCCCAAAAGTATTATAAATAGGGGTCCTAAAACCGACAGTGCTCGAAAGACCCATGTGGACTTTTGAGGAGAACCTATTATCGATCACAATCATAGGGTAGACATGTAATAAATAGGAGTCAGACGCGCTAAATACTAAATTGGTTTATGTGAAGTTTACCATTGAAAAATTTTGATTCTTATACGTTGATACATAAATATACCGTCTTTAGTTTGAATTTCATTAAAGTCTTGAGGATAATCAAAAAATCGGATCAGCATCATCCAGTTCTCTTGATATTATTCTGGCAAGATGTTTAGTTAATAGATATTGATCTCTGAATCAAGGACTTCTTATGCATGCGAAATAATCCCCAATTTCAAGGAAAAGGTCGCATATAGGAGCAATTGCCATGTTCGTCAAATTATCGAGTTTTGTCGAAAATAGACGCCTGAAATTAAATTATAGTTTTTATTTCGATGAGCTCTTCCTTGAGACTATTGAAGAATTTCGTTCGTTCCAACCATTACCTAAGCGAAAAGCTGTACCCTGGAGGTCCAGCCGGTCGTTGTTCATTCAACGGTCAAGTGGTGACGGTTTTTGGGGCCACTGGAAACCTAGGGACCATTGTTGTATCCGAGTTGGGTGATGCGATTAATTAAAACAGGAAAACGGGGCACGCAGCTAGTATTACCTTACCGATGCACTCTTCACGATGCCACCCCTCTCAAAATAGCTGGTGACTTAGGTCAGGTTCATCTGATAGTTTTATGTGTGTAACCACAGGAATATGATCCTTACGACCTCTCCTCAATTATGGATTGCATACAATATTCAAACATTGTTGTCAGCTGTTTGGGTAACCATTCATATCCATTGTAATAATTAAATTTACAGTTCGGCCAAGAAATCAAACATTGATGTCCCAAGTCTTATTGCCGAAGCAGTTAGTAAAAGTCCACACGTGAAAACTTTCCTACATGTATCTGCCATGTCTCAGAATCAAAAGGACTCTGATGTGATTTCGAAAACTAAGGTTTGATAACCCATGTTCAGCATTATGGCGAGAAGATTGTTCGTCAAACATGTCCCAGTGCAGTTATTGTGAGACCTGCCACCATGTACAACAACCCCGACCACTTTGTATGCTATGCTTGCAGTTTGGCTCGTTTTAACCAGGCCGTACCAGTATATTTTTTGAATCTCTTTGGAAATCCAGGAGAGGTCTTGTCAAAATGCCCACCAGCGTATTATTTTAGTGAGATAGATGCTAGACGTGGGCAGAGCAATAGCGCTCATTGTGTTGTCGGACAAATATCACGGAAAGACGTTTGAACTTTTTGGGTTTCCTCTTATTTTTACCTAGAAAACACAAATTTTACCTCAGTGATATAATGTATTACATTTACGCTAATGTCTACAAGACCTGCATGATACCCACCTTAGTTCTGGAGCATTTGTATTCTCAGTGATTTACAGGCCCTTCAACTTCTTTGCCAGACGCTATGGTGAGCTTTTTGCAAATTTGGCTATTGTGCCCCCACACGTAGGTTCAGAAATGAGTTTAGTTCATTGTGAATGATATTCCTTCGACCGATAACAATTTATATACATTCGAGGATCTTGGAATCGAGCCCACTTATGCTGAGGATGGAATTAATCATGCTCTGCAGTATTTGAAACCATATTCTCCCCATATTGATGGAACCCAACTTCTGCGGGTTTACGAACAGCCTCAGCTACGTCTCATAACGAAGCAGAGCAGGGATGTAATCCAAAAGATGAAGCATTCAGGCCTCGAAAAATATTACAATAACATTTTTCACTAAATATACTTCTACTTAGTTTTACAGTCAACTTTCTCGTTTGGTTTGATGAAACTAAGAGTCAAACACATTGGTTTTGTTTTATGAACCTAATAACAGCCTAATTTTTGAAGCATATTCAGATCTTATCTAGACTCATTCTATATAGCAGAATTTTCTTTTGAATTTGGTCTGTATTTTATCAAGAGTAATTCAAGAAAATCAACGCTGTCAACGTGTGTTATTTAAATGAAAATGTCATTTTTATGTGAATCCCAGACATTTTAGGTCAATAATGGTAACAAAGCTATGGTATAAACGCCATGGGATTGATTAAAAAACACAGGAAAGATTGATATTATAGTTGGAAACTCGATCAGCTATCCAATTTATTGCATCTCGTCCACGAATCTGCTTCACCTATCACGCTAGATTCATCTGATCACTTCAAACTCTTGAAATAAATTTGAGTTTAATTGTCACATTGGTGAAAGTATCCGTAAAATTTTTGCGTTATTCCAATTAATATTGCTTTTGGATTTCTTATTGTACCTAAAATCGATGCATAATGGTTGTCTTAACTTATCTTTGTGAGTGGATCACTCTTATACTGATATCGGTTAAAGGTCAAAAATATTGTGGCTGGATTGATGTATCTATTGCATCCTAAGGCGTGTTTTGGTTGAAAGTGATAACCATAGGTAACTATCTGATTTTCTTCTGAGTCATTTGATGTCAAGGTTCATACTCTGGTTCCATACCAATTGTAGGCAATATTGCGCTATTATTTCACGTTTTCTTATTAGTTACAGATGTTGAAGAAATAATTTCCAATCAATTTTTGTGGTTCAAATTCCGTGTTCGAAAACATCTCCGACCCTGTATGATTGAGAGAATCGTATTCTGATGCCATATCTAAATCGAGACTAGATGAAAGGACCATGCTTGTCCAGGATGATACAAAAACACGTGCTATTTGTGTTCCTAATGACGCCCTATCAGTTAACGTATCGCAAGGAATGTCTGTATATGCGTTTTCCAGTTTCATTTTGGTAACACGCCAAGAGTATAGCTGAACAGGATTGAAATCCTTTGCTTGCTATAAATAAACAGCTAATAACGGCAAAGGTGACATCTAATGATAATATGTAATTGAAGATAGAAAAAATTGAATGTGTGTTAAGCAAGCAGAAGGATCTTTGTGCGATGGAAAACAAAAAGGAAATTAGTCAAAAAACAAAGCAAAAGTATTAAGTTACTCATCGGTTATATAATTGAAAGCTATGTTTGCGCTTTTTTGTCATGATAACTTGCCCCACGAATCCAAAAAAACAGATAATGGAAACAAAAAGAGACCAATACATCGGCCACGTGGTAAATGTGACTTTTATTGAATACCTATGAGTGGGAGATTCCATGTACTTTATTTCTATATTGAATTGTGAATACCTTTGAATTTGGAATAAACCCAGAAAATGAAGGTGGCATAAGTCAACGAAACAACCCCTAAGTAAAGAAAACACTCACAAGATGCCGAGTTGAATGGGAGAAAGATTTGATTGATATTCGGCAGCCATATTGATAAAATAAGAACCAGCTGATAGGCTAGTAAGATAAGGAAAGCAAACAAATATATGACAAATAAAAATTTTAGGTATCCTATCGTTAATGACCTGTCACCTTTCAATGATAAGTCTGGACTTGGTGTGTAAGTGTCTTTGAAGTCGTTCAACCCATAGCTTATGGACATTGGAGGATCTTTTGTAGTCACCAATACGAACCAAGGATGTTGAAAATAGAGGGGAATAAGTACAGCTATGCTCATGGTATTGTAGAGCAAGCCAACCAATGTGGGACCGTATGTCTGAACAATCATGGTTGATTTTCTCCACAATTCCTTGCCTTATATACTAAATTCTAAACATTTTTAAATATAATTTAAATACTAATTAAATAAATTATTATTAATTAGAATTTCGAAGTATGTTATCATTGTTCTAATTGAAAATCATTTTGGTATTATAATATAGGATTCTAAATCTGAGGTAAATAACTCAATTTAGATTTATTTAGTCCCAAAAAAGCGCTGATAAATGATGTAATCTTCTACCATTATCACAAAATTAATCCGTTTAATCAATCCATCGATTTTAATCGATGCGATTTCATTTTTTAAATTAGAAAATAAACACTTGACGTTAAGAACTTTCAGTCTTAAAATTCATCAAACTTGTGATTCATTTTTGGGAATCATCAAAATAAACTAAATGATATGGTAAAAAAATTTTAGTATGTTTACATTACTATACGGAGTGTTGTACTCAAAATTTCTCATTCGTGGGATAATCAGTAATTTTTTAAATAAATAACAAAAATACTCGTCGTATCAAAAATCAAAAAATTTCATTCACGATTCGAATGCTTTACATCTTTCAAAAGCTTATTTTCAATATTTCCAAAATATAACGATTAGTTTTCTCAGAAAATTTTTGTTATGGTATCGAAATTCCGATCACCTCACGAATGACTCATTGCAAATCTTGTTTGTAGGAACTTGTGTCAATTTAAAAGGATGGAGTCAAAATACAGAACCACAGTTGTGCGAATCTAAACTGAGTGCAGATTGACGAGGTGAAACAAACCCGCAAACATCGAATAACCCAGTCAAGCTGGTTTAATAATAGGTTCAAAGTTTTTTCATGTTTATAAGCAATCTTGGTTAAAAGTTCTGTTTTTGAAATAAATCAACAATTCATCTTGATGATAACATATGGCGGAAAATTCGCCAAAATATTAAATTTTTCACATATTAATTCTATTTTAGATGGTAAAAACTGGAATATATGTATGTAACCCATAAGATAGAGGGTATTCGGGTTTCATCCTTAATTAGGAAAACACAAGGAATGGAAAGTCACATTATAAAGTGGTGATTCAATAAAATTCAATTTTCTTATCTTTTTTTACTGATTTTATAATTCCTATTACCAAGTTTGATTTGGCGCCATTAAAAATCTTATGAAATACAGACTGTTATAATGACTCATTTCTTTTCATTTATTACGATTTTTGGCAGAACTAAATCATGTACTCAAAATCAGTCACCTCTCAATACAAGAGGATAAACGATAGATCTTTCATCGGAATTCAAAAAAGTAATTGCCTTTGATGGTTGACAGTCGTTGTTTGTGTGTCACCAGACTTACTGTAGCGTTGCTGGTGTCTGAGCGCTATTCTGAATTGAATTAGGTATCAAATCTTATCAAATGAAAATTACGAGTTTTCTATAATTATTTTGAGTCGTGGTAAAAAGAGGAACATTTTAACCAATTATGAAAGCGTTAGGACCGAGTACTTGAGGTGCAGTGAGGAAATATAATAAAAAATAGATAACTGGCAGACTAGTTCATGAAAATCATATTATGCCATTATAAAGCTTGTATCAAATGTCCATTCGTAAGCTAAGGCATCGACGAAACAAAAAGCAATTAAATATAGTACTTTTTATCATTTTTATATAGTAAAAAGGAGACTTCCAATCAATTGAAAACATTGCTTTATAATCCACTCATTAAATCGAGCTACAGTATTCAGCCGTAAAATTACTGTGGGCATACGGTTTAAACGACAAAGCCTAAGTTCTTCAGAGTAAATTAACCATATCTTCGCAGGCTAATAATCCAGTAGATTCCCCAACAGGCCCAACATAAGTGATTATATACAGGTCCGCTTTAATCCAAATAATAGTGAAGCGAACTGATGATAGTGACTGATCACATATAGCTGATAAATCCACGTGGAATCTTGATTATTCTCAGATGTTGGTTGATGATGCTCACTAATTTTTCAAAGCATGTTAAATGTGTCACCAATCAAACTAGTGATAATTGATTCGCCTATCGATTTAATGCTCTAAATGATTTAAATAAAGTATTGGGTAGAGATAGATCTTGGGTTTCAAATCACATATTGTAAAATTGCAACTTTTTTAAATACCAATCAAGGTAGATGTATGATTGTCTAACCTTGGTTCAATCTAATACATAACCAGCTTGAATGAGTATTTTTGAATTGTGCATCTATGACAGCTTCGGTCATTAAATATCGAACTCTGTTAATTTGACCAAATCACCTAGTTCAAGATATATTTTACCAACTATTTGAGGATTTTAACCCATGATTTTCAATTACAAACTTCAACATATGAATAGACATTTCCGAAGTTATCCATGCAAGACAATCATAGGCAATACCTGGTTTGATTCTTCGTTTTACAGTGTATTTTCTAATCTTAAAGAATATGAACTGACTATTCTGTTTTTGATTGTGAAGATAGTAGGTGAGTGGAATTTAGAACTGACATACATAAACCAGTTGGTTGGTGATATTTTATAACGAATCGTGGCTTAAATGGTGGGGAAATCGATTTCTTGGTTGGTGAATCACAAACAGGACTGATTTTACGTTGAAACTATTTATGGGAGAAAATTGGATCGATTTTATTGAAATAGCAAAAAATTATATTAATTAAAACCAATTTGTGCTGTTTACTAGGTAGGATGAGTTTGTTTTTGTGACTTATTTTCGGATAGTTAAATACCGAGTTTTTCGATCTACTTAATAATCCTTGCAATCAACTTTATATAATTGGTTAAAAGTTAAACATTTCTTGCACGGGAGGATAATAAATATTTTAATTTGTAATATTCTGAATTTTAGGTTTATATCATTTTTCTCAATACCGGCCGTAATGCTTAAGTTTTTATAGATTTTTCTGCAAATACCAAATTAGATTGGAACAAACTATGAAGAGGAGAGTAACGAAGTAATATATAAGGAATACCACATTTTATTCGATTGTGACCCAATACACTTGATGCTATCTGAAAAATTTCCGCCATCTTAGGCATTTCCTTCAAAAAAGTTCACGTCAGGCTGATTCCTTGCAAGCGACAAGGGTATTACCAATCCATAACAACGTTCTAGTTTATTCGCCACCATCCATTTTTGGTCTTCAATTGAAACCCAATTGGTCTTACTACGTTGGGTAAATGTCAAATATTTTTATATATAGTAATGTTTACAACTCTCATATTGTTTTTTTCTTCGTTCCTGTGTCAATTGGTTTACATCAACATTTATTGGTTTATGATAATTAGTTCCATCAAAGATTTTTTCATTTATAGTGTTTAATATTTTTGAAATGGACTGAAAAATTGACAGTTGATGATAAAGAGGATTATAATACTGCCCATGCAAGAAAAACTTGATTAATGGCCTCTTTTATTAAGTTGGTTTCAAGGATTATTAAGCAGATCGAAACCCCCTATATTTATGAAACTAAGAATAAGGTTTGAGAACTGATGATTTGTTTCTAATAAGCCAAACTAATTTCAAGTGTTACCGCTTTTAAAACAATAAATTTTGAGGGTTGCAGGAATTCTGAAATCATATGTGAATACGACGTGGTTTTGAAAAATAAGTGATAGTTTGGACCAAAAAATTGACGGTATTTGAAAAAAGTGATTTTTAAAATTCAAAATATAATTACAGTTAATTTTTATGGTTAAAACCAGGTTATTTATAAAAAACCTAACACTTAGTCTCTATCATGTCTTCTCTATTTAGGAACTGTTAAAAAATGATTAACAGTGCCTAATATAATTCTAAAGGTTGTCTTCTGTGATGTCAGAACATGCAACCTTTATTTTCCATAAAAGATAGCAAGTTCCTTTAAATCGACTTGTTCTTCTAACGCCGTGTTTTATCGATGGAAATATATCCCCGCGGACATTTAAAAAGATTTCATGAACTTAAATGGAACGAATTTTCATAGAATGAAATCACCTGATTACATACGAGGCTGAGGGTATCAATTTTTATTCCAAAAAATGCATTGTTTAAACATTAAGCTTAAGGTAAAAACAAACATTTGTTTTAATATTGCTAATTGTATTTGTTTAAGGTTTTTAAAGTTTAACTATTTATAACAAGACGTATTGTACCTAATATACCTTTAATTATAATTTACTGGGCCCGTATTTCCTTGAATATTTATGACGATTTGTTCTTTAAAAAGTCTTAATTACTTTTAATGTACCCATAATTTAAAAAATCACCGTTTTTTCCCAATTAAAACTGTTAATTTTTTTAACAACATCATGCTAGACGAACAATTCTCAAGTAAAAAAATAATTTAAATTCATTCACAACAGTTTCTGACGAAACTCAATTATTATTATTAGGGTTGCAGTTTACTGCAGGAAGCAGTTTAGAAAGAACCTTTAATTTTTAACGTAGAATAGTCAATAAAACCGGGTTTTAAATTCATTTACTTCACCGATTACAATCAAGCCGGGTATTTATCGAATAAACTAACACGTATGAAATAAAAATAACATTTTCGTTGATGAAAATCAGTCTTGCCACTCTCTCTTTCTTCAAGCATTTCTGGAAAAAATCTCTGAACATACGGAATAATTTTAGACGTTATTAGTAGTAATTTACATATAGGATGATACCATTCCTTGAGTAAGGTCATTGTTCCCGTCGATAAATCCATTTTGCCAAGATTCTGCGAACTTTCACAGCACGAATATCGTTGAATGGCATATGAGGAACAGTACGTCTTTTTAAAAATAGTTAAACTTTAAAAAATATAATTGGGAATATTAAACGAAATATTTCTCGTTTCCTTAATTTTGATGTTTAAAGAATGTTTTTTGGCATAAAAAATTGATACTATCAGTCTCGTTGGTATTCGGGATATTTCATTCGATGAAAGTTCGCGACGTCGCGTAAAAAAGAAATGAGGTATTTCACTTAAAACGGGTAATCTTCCAGAAGAATATTTTTAATTGGTCGATGAAAAGGCACGTGGACCATGATCATGTAAAGTTTTCTTCAGTACAAAAATTGCGAAAATAAATTATAGGAAAGTTTTACAAATTTCGGCTTTTACTGCTGATAAGGTACAGCCCATTGACTGCTAATATTATTGAGACATGTGATCCGTGTATAGATCCAGTATAATTTTGAAGATTTTCTCTTTTATTAAACAGTGCCTGAGTATAGATGACACAAGTGGAGACTAACTGTCAGTTTTTTGTTATGATTAACTTGTTTTAACTATTTAAATAAAATCTATTTATATTTTGAGTCTTAAAAAACTCTTTTGAGCATACCTTCAATTTTTAGTCTAAACCGTCAACTATTTTTCAGATTTAGGTTCCGATGATATTGCAGATGTCGATATGGGATTTTTAAGTTTATATTTGCTGGATTATCTTAATTAAATTAAGATATTTTAGGCGTTTGCACAGTCATGTATAAAGTGGTATCTATAGCCAGAAATCTGGATATTTGTCATTAAATCTAACAGTTAAATTTAGAATTTAAATTTGAATACCACTCTCTCGGCATTTCCCTATATTTGAAAAATGATCATGAAACATTGGAATTTTGCATCAAAACGTTAGGTTTCTTTCCAGATCACAGTTTAGATTATTGGAAGGGATGTTCTGACAGTCTTTTCTAACTGAAAGATTTATACAATAAACATATTATGTTTATACTATCACCCAATAATAGTTTTTAAAATTAATGTTTGATCTAAATTTATGGGTAAAAAATCAACGAAAACGAGCTCCTAAAAAATACTCAGAACGTCTTTGGAAAATCTTTTTTGCACCATACTCGCAACAAGTGACAAAAATGAAAATATTCATTATGTACCTGTCATTAAAATGTCAGCAGTCCCCAATAATCGAAATGAAAATCACAAAATATTGACCAATCTGTGCATCATAATAATTGGTCACAAATCTGTGCCCACTCACTTAGTGTTTGGACAGGTAAATTCAACAAAATCTAGGAATTCACGGTACCACTACGTTATGCAAGGGAAGCGTAATCAAGGCAACATAACCAAAAAGTTATTCGGATATATAAGAACGAAACTGATGTTCTTACAAATGCAGAAAAATTTGAGCAGTTAGTAAAGTAATATTGGTGATTAACACCTGTAGCACGCGGTAAACGGACGCATCCTTGAGCCATAATCCAATTAGCCAACGCCTTTTCTGAAAAACAAATGTAAATGTTGGGAAGTTTCCAAAATTTAATTATAATTTGAGCCATTTCTTAAAAGGAATTAAAACTTGAAGGACTATCGCTTACATAAACTAATCCATGAAACGTTACAAATGGTTTTAAAATAGAAGAAACTAAAAAACCTTTTTCATCGATCAAAATATGTTTTCCGACAAAACTAATTAAAATGGGAAACTTCAGTTTCAAATCAGAATTAGAAGATTTGCATGTGGATATTTAATTGCACGTTGATAACTCCGACCGCCTAGCAGGTTTTACTAGATCTTTTCGTGTGATGAATTTATCTTAATATAGATATTTTATTTCAATGAAAGACAATCTTGAGCCTGTGAAGGACTTGGTGTCGGTTTTACTTTTTATTTATTCAGGAAACTGTATCTGCCACATTTGAGCTAATCAAAGCATCCAAAAGATGCTTTTCTCTTAGTCACGTTTCTCTGGGGCGGAAAACCAAGAAAAGGGTCGATGAAGCCAAGGACAAGATGAGAGATATCGCATATCAAAAGTTTAGGTTTTTTTGTTTAAGGATCATCGAGTTGTGCGACTGGATGCAAAGTGACCCGAATCAACCTGTTCTCCATCCTTCTTTGTTCAAAGAAGATTTTTTGTTTAAAAAAATCAAGCGTTCAAACTTTGTCACTTTCGAAAAAACTGTTCGCTTTTCACTTAACGAGAAACGTAGGCTGACGATCAGCCCGGATGATCAAGTTATTCAAACCGAGATCAATCCGCCAAAGTCACACAAGAGCACTTCCACACAAAATGGTAGTTCCAAGAATTCGACTGTCAAGAAGTTTTCCGAAACCAACGATTTCCCAAAATTTAAGCAAGTAAGATTGTCACGAAACTAGATCACATCAAGTATCTTCAGAAATATAGTGGATATGGAAAAGCCACAAAAGAAGTTCAAAACTTTCCTCAACAATGACGACAAGCCATATGTTCCGCAACTTGTTAACAAACCAAACTGTTTGTGCAAATACGAGACAGGTTAGGATTTACTATCACCAGATCCCCAATCATTAGCAAAATCCTTGGCCGTGAAATATGGAATGAAAATCAGTTATCAGTAACTATTTAATAATCCAGCCATCCATACATATATGAAATCGATCGTTTTAATATCGTTCCAGATGAAATTATGCAGAGAGCCTCTTCGCCTGTGAATCCTCGAACCACAATGAGAATAAGGCCATTCAAATTCATTGACAACTTGCCTGACTTTGAAAATTTCGTTGAAGGGATTTCTGGTG
This sequence comes from Thelohanellus kitauei, assembly GCA_000827895.1. NCBI lineage: Eukaryota > Metazoa > Cnidaria > Myxozoa > Bivalvulida > Myxobolidae > Thelohanellus > Thelohanellus kitauei. Next base: position 122,158 of record JWZT01004873.1, read on the forward strand.
AAACCGTGATTACTTTCGATCTTGAAGTATTCCATTTGATAATTCAGGCGCATTCAATCAGATCTTATCAGGGCTTCACATGTTTACTTCAAATCAGTAGCCGTTCGTGTGACTATATTATCGATACCATTGAACTGCACGACCATGTTCATGTGTTGAATAAGATTTTCTCAGATCCTAATATCCTAAAAGTATAATTTTTAATGTTTAGATCGGTCACGCAGTTGATCAAGACATCAAGTGGCTGCAAAGAGATTTCAACGTGTTTGTCGTCAATTTATTCGACACTATGTTAGCCGCCGGGCGTTTGGGGTTTTCTCGTCGTTCCCTGGAGTCGCTTACTGATCAATATTTTAAGCTTCAAATGGATAAGCGTTACCAACTTGCAGATTGGCGTCAAAGGTTTGAAGTGCTGAATATAGACCATTATCAAAAGAAATGATTGACTATGCAAGGATGGACTCGCATTGTTTGTTCTCAATATTCGACGCATTTATGGTTGATTTTCAGCAAATCGAAGATTTCGAAACAGAAATCAATAAGTTGTTGTTTGACTGCAAGAAGCGTTGTTTATTGGTATAGATTTTATTCAAACAAGTTATACGAAAAACCTATTTCTAATCGCACAAAAGTTGCTTCAAAGAGTGCATCAAGGTTTGAAAATCACATTCAAGTTTTAAATTTTTGTGATCAGTGGAATTGTTTTTTGGAATTGATTTCTTGGCGAGAAAATATGGCCAAAATCTTGGACGAGAACCCAAAGTACTATCAAATTGTCAAATATAGTATCATCGCATCTATTCAAACTTTGATTTCAATGTGTCAAAATTTGGACAAGTTATTCTTTATGGTGATTCAGAAATTTTGATGAAAATATTCGAAGATTCCATTACAACACGTTTCACGATCTATATTCCAATATATATAAATGCCGGGATGTGTTCGATAAATTTAAAATTTCGCACGAAAAGTACATCCGAGAAAATTCTGAAGAAGATTGGGAAGAATGTGTCGATCCTGACATGGAATGTGCTAGAGCTCCCAATATAACACCAAAAAATCTGAATGGCACCGATCCCGAAACTTCTTTTGATAAATCATCGTCAGAAATCGAGGAATTGCCACAAAAAAACAGAAGTCTCTTGGATGGAGGTAAAAAAAGTTTTTAAAAATAGACAAATATACTTCTGATAAAAGCAATCAAAATGAAGATGAAAAGCAGCCAGTTTAGGTTTTATTTAAATTTAGATCGAGAAGTTTCAAACATGTGACCAAAAGGTTGGAGGGCTATTAATTCTAGACGATGAAATTTTACGAGAGGTAAAACTGCCCAAACATGATGAATGAATCAATGAAACAGAAGAAGTAAAGAATTCAATGTATAATATTTTTGTTTTTTTTTCTTGCATTGTTAAACGAATTTTTTGTATCACGCGGAAAAAGGTTCTTATTTTCTGATAAAACTTACAAGTATAACAATAAGGTAAATTTTATTCTCGGGAATACTGATACTCTCAATTATTCTGTTTTATGATTCAATTTAAACCCACGTATCATGTCGTTTATTAAAGAATGAGCAAATGTCTAGTTGGATAGGATAAATTGATGCACAAGTTCAAAAATAAATCAGTCATACATTTGTTCATGGAGTTGTTCGAATGGTACGTCGTTCTCAATAACAAACCGCACATCGAGTAGATGGAGTCTAGTTACCCATCTCCATATATTCAGATATGTTTTCAACGTGATTCCTAAACGTGTGACACAGACATTAAGCTCAAACGTGATCTAAATTCTTCAAATGACAATTGAAGAAACAGCATGTATATTGGATATTAAGTCCTCTTTCTTGACTTGTTAATGGAGTGGATCATGAAGGTGTCCGTTCATAAATTTGAACTATTTCCACATTCTGTGATAGAGGCACGACTTGAATCTAATAGAAGTTAAAGAAATACTTCCTTAATATTTATTAATTGTAAACCAATTACAAAAAATAGATTTTCGATAAAACAATGTGTTTATCTAAATCTCACATCATGTGGATCCCCTAACGGAAAAACATCTCTGATTTTATTTGTTGGTGGGCCACAGTCGGATATGGTTAAATCGAGCCATTTGAGAGTTTTCTTAATTCAATCCACAAAGAATGACAGGACTACAAGCAATCACTGTTTTACGCACATGACATTCATTATATGGTTTAATTCAGCTTTAAAAACGTAAAAGTCTGGGTGTTCTATTAGACTCTATCCGTCCTTTTTTCAGTCTTATGGCAACAACAAACGAGGGCTGGCTTTAATAGATACCATTGATGTTATACTTCATTTTAAATTTTGGGTAGGTGAATAGGCATTATATAACGGTCTAATCAAAGTGTTATGAAGACAACTGTTTCTTTCTTGATATTGATAGCCACTTTTCATTTCTTGGGATACAACTTTAGTATCATCTTTAATCCAATATTCGATGATCCGTTAAACCAAGATATTATGGTAAGGGATTCGATTGCAAGCAGCAAAAATGGACCCATATCAGCTTCAAATCTAAAAGAAAGACGAAATTCTAGGATAACGAGATCTTGTATTTCCCCTAAAGGCTGCCCTTATTCAAATATAAAACGAACAACGAGGAATACTCAACATGAGGCAAATGCCCATGAACATTTTCAATCTAATTCTTCAAGAAGGGAAATATCGTCAACCACAAAAATACCACCTCAAGGCCAGTCTCTCAAAGAAATACAAGATTCTCCTATACCAATGAAAGCAACAAACGAAAAAAAAGAGCCGGTAGCTGATAATAAACAATCTGAAGGAAAAGATGAACAAAACTTCAAGACATATGTTAAAGAGAAACTAGATACCTTACTGAGTGTTGCATCATACCTGGAAAAATTTGTTAATAAAACTTGTCAGAAGTGCAAGCCTTCTGAAAAGAAGAAAATAAAGAAATCAGAATTAAAAAGGCTTAGAAATAGAAGAAACCCGTGCTATAATTCAAAAACGAAGAAAAAGTGTTATCAACGAATCTAATAAACTATTTAAAAATAATATACACGCAAATTATTAAAATGGATATCTCGTAAAGAAAGGGAAAAGGGCGACATTCTAATCAACTTTTCAGGAAGTACCGAGTTTTTAGACGATTCTGCAGCGAAAAGTTAAAGATAATCACCATTTTAAATGATTTTTGTGTCATTTAAAATGGACTGATATAAAATAAAAAAGTTTAGTTATTAGAAACAAGCTTTAGGCATCTCGCTCTTTTAATTGCTTATTGAACAAGATCGATCATGGACAGAGAAACCGTGCACCATTGTTGAAATTTACAAACCTTATATTTTAATTGGATTCTGCTCTTTAAGTTAAATAACCTGTATTAAACACTGGTTTCAATCAGGTTGTTTCGGGGGTTTTCAATTTATCACAAGAAAAATACTTGAAGTGAGCTCGATTCATATTTTTACCCATTAAGTTTCTCTGTTTTTCTAACTGTTCATGTTTTCATTAAGTTGGTTCCCTTTTAAAAAAAAGATCAGGCTCTATCTTGATTGCCTATTAACCTTATGAAAGTACTTCGTATGTCTGGGCTCAGTACTTTTAAAAATTCTGAAGCATTTTTAAAATGTTGTGATTGTGCCTGTGTTTGAGGATTGGAAGTATAGAAAATCAGAGTCACTTTAATCTTTGTTCTGTTGGTTATACTAAATACTGGTGTTTTATAACAAATAACCATATAGTAAATAAAATAATCTACACATATATAAATTTGTTGATTTAGAACGAGAGATCACGTGAGAATTTTTAAGTAGTGTTCAATTATAAGAGACGGCCAGATAAATTTGTTTGTTGAGGATTACATTTTAAATAAATTTATGGAATTAAGTTAGAATGTATAATTATCCAACTAACAACTTTTAGTTTTGTTTAAACACCATTTATTTGAAACACATCCAATATGGATGAAAACAACAGGAAACAAACATCTAAATCAGTATTCTCATAAGCGATAAGGGTTTCGATGATATTCAGTTGAAGCTTTGTTTTCATTAGACTCAAAACATCCCACTTTGTATATTTTTTATCGATAAAACCAGGGCAGGTTCCAAAAAAGAAACACAATGAAATAATACATTTTTTAACGTAGATGTTAAATCTTTTGATTAGTTTTACTTAAGACCTCGCCACAATTAAAGTTATTTCCTAAATTTCTTGACAATTTCTACGATAACTGATTGTAAATAACATAACATGGTGGGAAATTTCAAAACAACGAATTTTGAATTTAATGCAGTTCTTATGGCGTTTATGACGTCACACTTCGCGTGTGCATGTAGTTGAAGTGGGAAGTTAAAATCGCTCTTACATTGGAATAAAATTTATTAAATAAGAAACAGGGTCATTAGACAACAACAAAAAAAGAACCCTAAACATAGAACCAAATATAGAATAAAAAGGATTTAAACATAAAACTGATAATAACTAAAAATATGAACACTCATCCATACAATAAGATGTATTATGTTTTTTTGATTTCTTTCAGGAAACTTCGTGATTTTTTCTTATTAATTAGCATCGGAATAAAATAAAGAAAGTAGTTTCGTATATCGATCTATATCCAGTTGACGGTTTTTATTTGATATTTTACCCCATCCTGTGCGTGTGTTCAGCGTGACGTTATAAATACGATTAAAACTGCATTCAATCAAAAAATCGTTGTTTTTAAATTTCGCACAAGGTTATGCAATTTATTTTAGTTATCATAGAAACTGTCAAAAAATTTCAGAAATAACTTTAACTGTAGTGGGGCCTTAAGCAAATTTTTGCCAAAGTTTCTTCTGTAATTCAGATCTTCTGGCCAAATTTGTTCATTAACTATGTTCCCTGGATTCAACTCTCAGTGTTTTTTATGAGACAGATCAGATGCAAAGTTTTCTGAAAGTTGACACTTTCTAAACTTCATCATATGCAATCACATCAATTTTTCAAATCTCAGAAAAATGATTGAGATTGTGGTACGCCCAAGATTTTCAGTTAATGATGATTTTTGATCCATTGTAGAATTGGTAAAAACGCGAAATTATGATTTAATGTATTATTAATAAAATATAATTAATACAGAACGTTGGTCATAAATTTTAGTCATTTGTAGTTGACAGAAAATAATTCCTCTATGAGATAAAACTATTCGATAATTATTCGGAATCGCAACACTTTTTATGGTTGAAATTTGTCAGCCGCAGATAGGATTGGAAGTGTATAAATAACAGATGATTCTTGTTCGATCTAATTGGAAATTCTTGTTATTTTGGGTATTAAGCCATCATAATTGTAATAAGTAGCATTGTTATTTTTTGACAAAATAAGAAGAAAAAAACAAGTTTTTAATCGTACAGGTGAGAAATTTGAACCATCGTTTATTTTATTTAATATTTAGTCAGCGAACAATACTCGAATTTGGAAACAGGGGCATTTCTTTTACCGTGATTTTAGAATGTTCGTCATGTTCAATTGAAGAAATAGGTAAAGAATGAGCGAAGCATTTTCAGATTATCAAACTTACAATGCCAAAATCTCCAATTATAATTGAATCTCCGAAGAAAAGCCAACATGCTCAATTTTTAAATAAAAAACTCAAATAAAAAGGTCAACCACTTTATTAAAATTAATATTGGCGGTTTGAACAAAACTTATTGTATATTTGAAAACAAAAGAAAAACTATAAAAATTCGCTGTTAACTGCTAGAAAACTTCAAAACGAAAGTAGAGGTGGAATATTTTAAATCCAGTGAGTACACAAGAAACAAGAAACAGCAAGTTAACAATCATGTGTTCAATTAAGTTTGGTGGTTAAGATTTAAGATCAAAATAGGCGCTTATTTTGCTTTAGAAACAAGTCAACGAAAAAAGAAGTTCAAATATCTATTTCCTTTGTTCCAGTACTAAAGGACCATGGCTTTAGGGATGATTATTTTCCAACCATCTTTAACTCGGAAGATTGAACCCTACAAGTGCCTTTTTAACGTTAAACCAAATCGTCGCAAATGTCATCACAATAGCCTTAAATTTTGATCAGATGATTAATCACAATTTCCCATGTGGATTTGGATTTGTAAAGTCCAACAATGAACGATTCACCTGACAAATCATCTATGCCTAGGACAATCCTAAGACATAATTGGAAAAAAATAGTGCTATAAAAACGATTCACGATTTAAGAGAAGAATGATTGAAAATAGCGTCGCATTCAATTCCAGGTTTTGCTTAGAATAGTTCACAAATCGTTTTGCGTTAAATACGGCTGAACTATCAATTAAATTTTAGAGATGAGAAAATATGTCGATAATAATTCAAAGCGTATATTTATATAATCTTTCAATCTTGTTAATTTGTAAAATTCATAACACGATATTAAGTGAATAATTTAATTCGAGCTTTTACATCAAAGTTCGTTGAAAGTAAGAAGATTTGACGATCTTCAAATTCGGAACTTTTTCCTTTATAAGTAGTTTTATTTTCACCAAAGTGTTTAGAATGATTTTTTCGAACTACACCTAAAAACAGATTAGCTTATTCATTAAAAACAGGAGTTTCATTTAATTTCCGATTTTTTAAGGTCGTTATTTAGCCTATTACACTTATGGTATCATCTATGTTCATTGAAGACATTTTCGCATTTTCAAAGAATGTAGAAAGAAATGATCAAAACCGTTTTAGCTTCAGTCTATACCATTCTGGATCAAAATAAATATGAAATTTACTTGTTATGTCAATGGGTTCGAAACCGATTATTCTGATGTTAATTTGAAAATCGATCTAAAAAAATCTATCAAGATTGTGTGGATGAAAAAGTTAACAATTTTTCAAGGAAGAGCTGATAAAATAAAAAAAAATGAATCAAAACCATAAGATCCAGCTTCAAAAATCTCCAAGGATTTTGACAGAATATATTTAATTTATGTAAAACATTTCCGAAAAACGAATTCACTTGATTATCTACGATGAATTGGCAGAGACCCACTTATGAGATAGTTCACTCATACAGTTTAGTTTGATATTTTTGTAAGAATTCGTTCTCCTGACAAATCGCTAAAAATTGAAATAGATTCAAAGATTTTGATCTGATTCTCAGGTATATTTAAATTTTAAACACGTCTAGATCCCAGGGTATAAATCTGAGAAACATTGACAGAAATGTAACCAAAA
>JWZT01004873.1:182488-205180 GCA_000827895.1 Thelohanellus kitauei
GGTCAGGAAATCTGTCCACAAATCAGTGTAAAGAAGTTAGTAATCGCTACATATCAACTCTTTTCTCTGTATAAGAAGAGCTCGAAAATTGAGAAACCTACGTGTTTGTAAATTCAGGATATTTGTAGACCATCTACTCAAATCATTAAATTTTTTAGAGTTTTCATTAATTTTGAGATGAATGCCCTCATACAAATAATATTTAACCAAAATTGGACTTTAGTTAACGATCAAGTTTTCAATTTTATTTTTTGATGGATGAATAGGCGGTGATAATCTTACTATCGGATTTTGAAGAATAAATGACGGATTGGAATAATAGTGGCGGTATTTGAAAACATGTGTTATTTAATACTCAAAAATTCTAACCAAATTTTGTAGGAACGCTTTCACAAGTTCAAAATTTACTCCATCACGCAGTATAGATTGGCTTCTGATAAGGTGCATCCCGTTGATGCTTATATCATCGAGATATACTGGCCCTTTGCCAAGTGAAAATACACGGTTTGAACTTATTCGCTTATTTCTACATTGCCTAAACAGAGTAGACATAAGTGAGGACCGTTAGTTTGTGATTATGAATAACTTATTTTTTAACGATTTAAATAGTCTATTCCTATTTTGAGTGCAAAAATCACATTTTTTCAATAAACCTCAGACTTTTTAATTCAAACAGCCATTTATTTTTCAACCCCCAGTATGTAATTAATGTTCAAACTACAACCCCTGTTCTACAAAATACAACTATTCCAAGATGCTTTGTTAGAAATGTTTGGCAGAAACTTTGTAATCGATCCAAACTCTAGACTCGTTTTTGATGTAAACGAATCTCTGATAGATTGATCCCGGTAGTACACAACTCGGGTCAAAATCTAGAATCAGAGCTGCTTAAACCCAGTATACACTACTCAGAAACTATTGGCAAAAAATTTTAAATCACATAAATTGGGGTTTAATTTAAAATTTCAATTGAAATAGTGACTGATCCTTATTCCACAGAGAATTCAAAGTTAGGAGGTGGTGGTGGAACTGGAGGAGGTTCTCTAGGAATGTCTTTTTCATTTAAATCCATCAGAAGAATGTTGATGAGCGATTCCATCAGTGCAGGATAGGAATTGGGTTCCCATTTATCGTCAATCTTTTTATTTTCTGCGAAGTTGATGACATCAGAAATAATTTGGTGCTGATATTTTGAAAAGGCTTACATGAGTTGGTTCAATACTGAAGGCGTGCTTTTCATCGGTTTTTCCATCGAAAACTACAAGCGTTGATATGGGAATCTTTGTGATGCCAATATCTCACTTTTTTCAATATTTTTTCATCGATGAAAGGCTTGGCCGCATCCCCATTGTAGACTCGATTTATTTCCGAGAGAGAAACTGACTAACAGGAAATAACTACCTGTGATGGGGGTGGCGCCGCTGTCAAGAGTGTACTCAAACCCATTCTGTGCAGTGTTTAGCTTGAGTGTGATTTTCTCTTCTTTTGCTGAGATGAATGAATGGCAAACATTTTTTTGATTTCTGCACGGGAATGTATTCGGCAGATATTCCTTGCGACATCAAGTCAAAGGTTTGCTTTTTGATGAGCTCCTCCACTCGAGGGGCATATAACAATCTCAAACTTTTGACAGATTCGTGATTCTTTATCATATCTTTCCACCTCGTTTCTTCTTCGTTCATAATTTGAGAAATTTTATTTTTGTCTAATTTTTCTAAATCGCTCTGAAATTTAGATTGTCGTCATACGTAAAATCGGTCAAAGTCAAAGGGAATCCTCTTGAGAGCTAATTTAATCTTTTTGCAAAACGCAGGTTTAATCTAGTATTAGTGTACACGCCCAAAAATTATCAATTCTAAAAAATATAAATACCAGACGTAGACCTCGAACTGGCAATTCCACGTATCTGTTAACAGCAAACAAATAAATAACAATAATCAAAATCTTCAACGATAAAATGGTTAAATTTAGTGGCATTCTCGATTTAGCATTGGTGCAAAAAGCCAATAAATACAAAATTGTATTATCTATGAAAGAAAAAAATTTCAAGGTGACTAATTGTGCCAAAGTTGGCTGATTAAACGATGCACATAATTGCAAGTAATTACGGAAACAATTGTGATAATATTGAGCTCAAATTGGTAAATAATATTAATTTGTTTAAGATTTAATACGATTATCACTACACATCCGATTTTTAAGCAATTTATGCATTTAATCAGATTTGTGTTGCTATAAAATCATCTCTCAAAATCTTTCAGTTTGTATAACTGCATATTCATATCATTCAAAAAGTTATAGTTTTAAATACCAGCTCAGAATGCTCACGATCGGCCCCCAGAATCAAACAAAATTTTCGCCTCAAATATTGAACCAAGGCTGTCAATTATAACCTTGCGCAAGAAGTATCAATGATGAAATTGATGTTATCTTTTGGTCAAATGTAAAAGAATATAAACTAAAGCTCGATACAGTTACGATTGAGTGGCGTCGAAGAGTGTGATTCGATGACGCCAACCCGCGGAAATAAGTAGAATTTGAGAGCTTAATGTGATAGCCGTTTAAGGATAAAATGAGTGTGTATGAAGCGCGTGGCCTTGCCAATAATAAAATATAATTTAAACAACAAACCACTCACCTGAGACGCATTTTTTGCATTGAAGTTCTTGATGAAGACCCGATGATTCTTGATCAATTTGCACACAATTTCTTCGAAGGGATCTTCTCGTTCCAGTAATAAAGGAAGACATTTGATTGGTCCACTGGGTGTAAAATTTTGGAGTAGTTTTGTTAAGGATTTAACACTTAGAATTATAATTTCGAGTAATGAGGGTCCGAGTTCGGGGTAGTAGGCGACTCCAGGATTCTAAATTTGAGATCAGCTGACTTTAGTGATGTAGAATGTCAACGAATCAATTACCAGATTGGAAAGGTCGGCCAAATCGTTTTGAATAATTGATGGATTCTACTAATTGGATTGAAATACTTTAAACCCAATTTTTTTAAGAATAACATTAGTTAACTGATCTTGCTCGTATAGTTGAACAATATTCCTGAACTCGTTTACTTGCTAGATTATCGATATTTTCACATAGTCATCGATGATTGTTGGAGAATGGAAGTGTTCCAATTCTTTGTAGAGCACCATATTTTGTAAAAGAAAGAGTTCGTGTAATAATTCATCTGGCAAACTTTTTCCATGTATTTGCACGTTCTAAATTTTTAAACCCATAAAATAAAATCATTGCTATTTATGAGAACAGTATTATTTAATTCCACAATTTCTGATATTACCAACAACCTAAATGTCACCAAACATGTTTTTCATATTAAATGTTTATGGTTTTCGAGTAAAAACATACCCAATCGGCAAAAATGAGCCAAATGAAACTATTCAACTAATCAGAAGTTAGACGCATCATTTGATAAAATGTATTATTTTTAGTTGGTCGAATAGTTTAGTTTGTGTACCACCAAGTGCTATTATGCTTTTAAAAAAACAAAATTGGTTTTATAATGAAATACAAGAAATGAGACACGATTTAACAAAAAATTCATATTAATCGGTTTATCAACTAAAGTGATGTAAAGCAGAAGAGTTAAAAATGGAGGTATTATAAAGAGATAAAATATGAAATTGAAGCAAGAAGAAAAATTTAATATTATAGATCAAAAAATATAGAGAACATCTTTACTTTCAAAACAATCGATCTGAGGTCGTTTTTTTCAAGAATAACCTCTGTCAGATCCTGATTCAATGATGAAAAACCTGTTGAAATTCTTTTGGAGTCTTTTCGAAAACAGTATTAATCAGTCTCAGGACAGAAATATGAATTTTCGGTTGATCACTAGAATCAATTTATGATAAACCATGCCAATAACTGGATTAAAGTTTGGAGCTTGACCCAATTCACTATTTCTTCGTAATGGTCCCTAAAAATTAAATAATTTCAAAAAATTCGTACTGTATTTTTGGGTTATAATTTTCAGAGCATACGATCGATTCCATCAAAAATTAAATGTATAACTTATATTTAAATTTCTCAGGTATCAATTCAACGGTTAGAGCAGATAAATTTAAAAGTGGGAATATTTTAAAGAATGGACGAGTCTGGGTGTATCTTAAGACTAAAGGAATTTGAATGAGGTTCACAACTACGAGTGATACGAGTTGATTAACAATATAATCTAGTGTGTCGAGAATCCTCAAATACGAAGAGTACATATCTAAAATCGTGTACGAATCATAAAAAAAGAACCTCAAATTTATAACACCGAGCCCTATCCTATATTATGTTTCACTCAAAAAAATTATCATATATCTTCTATAACTATTTAAAAAACTAGATGAAGGATATGATTAACGCGTAAATAAAACCCTGGCAATTTCACATAGGTACAAAGGGTACAGTTCTGGTATGCTCTTAACTGTTAATCAAACGGAATAGGTCCGAGATCATACATTTTGTAAAAAGGTTACAATTGTTGAAAAAGGAAAATCCACAGTTGTTCATACATAAAGTTACTGGTCGGAAAGTGATCGTTTTTTTATATGCGATCCAATGTTTTTGTAATGATAAACTGTTAAAGGTAAGAGAAAGAGGGTTCGAAAAGCAAAAAACGTATTAACAATGGAATTATTAATGCCGTTTATTAAAACGTAGAAATAAAATTATTGGTAATTGTCTTAATCATAAAAAACGCGATCCCACCCTTTCAAAATAATAATCATTTTTCTGGTATTTATTGAGCGAAAATTGGTCTTTAAATTGAGCAAAACATGAAACTAGCATTCGGACTTAAAATAGGGTTTCTTGGACTTAAGAGTTTGAATGCAATGTAAAACCTCAAATTGTGTTATGAAAATAATGCTGAAATATCAAACTGATGAATGGAAAGGGGATATATGGTTAAATGTTTAAATAATGGCTAAAATATTTAGAAAGTTCTTACTCTTTATGTTTGAGGAAATATGTAAGAAGGTTATATATCTTGCAGGCTATTCTCGAGTTTAATTTATCAGAGTCGAAACATTCTAAGATCTGATTATGTATATATTACATCCTGCAAAAAATCGTCTTCAATGTCGTTCGGAATTTCAACAAATTTAATGATATTGCATGCTGTCGAGATCAATACTTCCTTGGCCACCAAATTTCTGAATCAGAATACCGGAACTTTGTTTCCATGCAAAGCTGGAAAATGTAGTGAACCCCGAATTGCTCCAAGAACAACTGGTTGAATGATTTTTGCTGATTGAATGATACTTAAACTCGCATGAGATTTTCCAATTTATTTAGGCTCCTCAAGTCGCTACGATTAGCTTCGATTTTTTCTTTTAGCATGTAGCACATTCTTTTCTGAATTTATTTCACAAAATACTGGGGACTCAACCAGATATAATTTGTCGGATTCAAAATCATTTCTATCCTAAAAATTATCATCATGTCTATTGGTATACAAAAGAAAAATCTGGCCCATGAAACATCCATCGATAAATTATGAAAATGAGGGTCCGCGAACCCTTTTTGGTGGTATAAATAATATATATGTATAATTAAAATCAATGTTTCTTAACAGTATAACTCGCATCCATATACAAGGAATATGCCTTAAACTAATAAACTGCTTCGTTTAATCATATCCTTTTAATTTTAACTAATATGTGAAAAAACTAGTTGGATGACTAGTCGTTATTGGCTTACCCATTTCGGGTATGACGTCCCTCCCAGACACATAGCCATGTCAATATTTAATCCAGAAAAACACTAACCTCTTCTATGAGGTACTTTGAGACATCCTCCTGGCTACCTCGTACAATATACATCAACGAATAATCTTCAAAGTTGAATTCACCCAATCTCGGTCATCAAAAATTTTACTTCAGGAAGACACTGGACAAGAACCCGTCAAGAGGTTGAGACTGTTTAGAAACGTTATTACCTTGTTATATTCATGAGTAACCACAACATTATTCGGGATTTCAATCGTAACTTCTCTTACTCCCTGCATATTGTGCGCCTCAGGCCGCTTATAACACCCATATGGATATTTATTGCAATCTCTAATGATCCCCGAAACAATTAAAGAACACCCTGCGACAACGTTAATATAAATTCTTCAATGTCTATCGCACTTGTGAAGTCCTTTCTTATTAAGTCTTATTGCGTGGTTAATTAAAATCAAAAATCCCCTTTCGGGCAATTCTATGGCGAGTTTAATTTTTTTGGAAAAAGCGAGATGTAAAAAACCTACGCACAGGTGGTATTCAGTGTGTTCATGTTTAAACAATACTTGTGTGATATTTTGTTTTTCATGGAGATTAAAACTAATATTCAATTATGATTACCGAATAGTTTTGTGAATGCACATTACACACCTGGTTTAATTACTCACTTGTTGCAAATTAAGCCCAAATTTCCGTCTACTTTCTATTTTAAAACGATCATTCACTGACCTCCTATGGCACAGATTTTATAAATTAACCAAACCCGTGATAAATTTCCGTGTTTATAACGGATGAGCGTAAAAAATACATATGCGGTTTTGGTTTTAAATATGTGAATTTTTCCCGATCTTCTATGATTCCTATTTCGGAAACTCATTTTTGGAATGCGCGACGTACCTTATATTTTAGTCGACTTTAATTTATCACACGTCTCAGTTTCTGTGATGTCAAGTATATCTATGAAGTTAAATCAAAATCATTAAATTGGTAATTGGTTAATCTGTCTGATTTTTTCCGATATTCAAAGGAAAACAATTTTTATAATAAAATTTAAAAAGGATTTTATGGTGGTGGTTTCAATTTGAAGTTAAACAAATATACATATCTATCTTTTTTGATCATTGAATGATTCTCCATTTGGAAGGCGATCGGGAAAATTATTTTCATTCAAAATTTGGCATATAATTTTATTATTACAATCAGGTACGTTTATCGAGTTCAATGTATAATGATTGCATTTTAACACCATGTGTTTCAATGATACCAAAGTTATATCACTTGGTAAAAAATTCCCACAAACATTTTCGGAGCTTCGTTGCATTGATTCTCTAACGATGCTCTTTACATTAACCCATACCTAAGGTATTTATCCAAAACCATTGTTTCACGTCCCGATTTTTGTGAATTTGCACTGTCGAAACAGTTAAGAAATGTTGCAGAGGTAATTTTCTTGCTTTTTTGGCCAAGCATAGGATTTTAGTAAAATAATTTAGCCGCTAAATAGTTAATTTTCTGGGTTGTCATGCCATGTTTATTGATGATCAAATTTGAAATCAATATATAAGAATATTAAAAATGCTCATTTTAGTAGACTTCGCATTAATTAAAAATGGATACCCGAAATCATACTAGTCAACTCGACTGCCTCTCAAGATATAGGGTTTTTTGACATACTTAATAATCCTTGCAACCAACTTGATAAAAGTTGCCACAAATCAAAAATTTCTCCCATGGTGGTATTATAAACCTTTTTTTAATCAACTTTCATTTTTTCCTGTCAAAATCAAAAATTCTTTAAAACACTATCAATGAATAACTTGAAGATGGAACTGATAATCACAAACCAATACATGTTGAAGTAAACCAATACACAGAGGATAGAAGCAAAAACAATGTTAGAGTTGTAAACGTGACTAGATATAAAAATATTTGGCATTTACCCAACATTAAAAGATTAATAGGGTTTGTAATGAAGACCAAAAATGGGTAATGACGAACAAACTAGAACTCTGTTTTAGGTTTGTTGTAGCCTTGTTGCTAGCAAGGAATCAGCCTAACGTAAACTGTATTGTGAGAGATGAATAAAAATAAGGAAAATTTTTAGAAGAGGAAATCAAGTAATATTGGGGTCAAAATTGAATATCGAAAAAAAGTGGTATTCATCATCCATTACTTCCTATTTTACTTCGTTACTCTCCTCTTCATTGGAATTCCCAATTTTGTTCTGTGTTTGGCGAAAAATTCAGTCAAAAGTTTTGCACTATAACTGGTCTTAAGAAAATGGAAATGAACTGCAAATTCAGTGTATAATTAAGAAAAAGATTTACTATCCCACTCATGACATTAATTTTTATTTTTGGACGACTTTTATTAAGTATATTGCAAGGGTTATTAAGTTGATCGAAAAACCCAAATAACATAAAGAGTAACATATCCCTTGCTATCTATCACTTGGTTTGAAACAAAATCCAACGATGGAGGCATACATAACAATGAAAATAAGTAATAATGAATACTTTCATTCGCGACAACAAGAAAAACTGGATAATTTGTGTAAAAGTAAACATTTACGTGTGAATTATGGATGCAATAAAGGTTTTCAGTGTTATAGTGTCAAATCACCTCTGAAAGGATTTATATTTCATTTGAAATTTACCAAAACGTCCAAAGTCAATACAGTCCCAAGATGCGAGCGTAAATTCGAAAATTCACATTCGATACCATCGTACGGAGACAGAATGAGAAAAGCGTATGATCTAAAAATCTTTCAGAAAGACCATACAATGATCAAAACAAAGATTTTTTCATTTCCTATTAAAATTTAAATAGTATTTCAGAAGTAATCCGACGTGAATTAGTGCTTAACTTATTTATATTTGATTGAAGAAATGGGCCATTGGTAAATTCCATGTTTCAAAAATGCTACAAATGTTTTTACTTTGTGCGTTGTTACTGCATTTTCAAGATTTTTTTTAAATTAATACATTTTAAGGATAGACATAGGATCAATCACTGTCACGATTTTATCTCATTTAAACTTTAATATTTTTATTAATTATCAGTCGATTCACTTTAAGAGATTTAAGTCAAATCAAAGATTCGGAAGATTGACCGATGAAAACACCGGTTCGATGGGATACGTTAGAATCTTCAACGCAAAGATCAGATGGGGATCCTCTTAGCTGCATAAACAGTTGACGATTTGTCATAGCTTCCAATCTTTAACCTGAGATTCAATTTAAAATCAGCTACAGTCAACCTAGGGGTCATTCCACTTAGTTCCACGCATCATTTATATCATTGATAAATACATTCTTGTAACTCACTAGCTTTCATTAGTTTTCCACGTTTGTTTGTATTAATAAAATTCTTTTCGATTTCTTGAAAGAGCAACAATGAACATGGGTATTCGCGGATGAGATTTTCACTAAATCGATTAAAATGAATCAAATTATATGACGAAGATCTGTGTGGTGTTGTTTGGTGCTCTCAAAGGACAATAAAAACAATAATTGACCCAAATTAAAATGTAGTGCACTAATTTGGCCTACTAGACTAGGGGTTAAACCACTTGTAAATAGACAGGAATATTGCTTGAATAATTTGAAAATTTAAAAAAAATATGATCGTTAATATAGTTTTTTATCGATCTAGGTATTTATGATCAGTTCAGTGATGTTGTTATATTCAGAATTTAAATAATGATCCCATGAAGACGATTGATGTAACTTCAAGCAAGATTTAGGTTTCTTGTTCAGCAATGATTTTTAATATTTTTGGTAAACTAAAATTATTGAAAGAACCTGTTAGAATCGTCGATATCGTTTGGATAATTAATGGAAATTTTATAAAAAAGTCTGTGATCAAAATTATGTCACTTTATGGATAAAATTAGATAGTGAAATGAGGAAATATTAGGTGTCCTAATTTTTAGTGATTCAATTTCAACGATTTTGCCATATATCGATATGAGATTTATCTATTACAACTATCTCCAACACTAGAAATTTTCATATTTGTGTCAAATGTTAAATCAAATTCAAAATAATGCCAGTTCGTGAAGCACTTTTGTTTATTGACAGTTTTCAGGAATTTAATTGTCCCACAAAATGATTGTAATAGTGTCAATAAATGGAACTCTTCTCGTAGTTCCCTGTGAAGATGGATCCATTTCTGTCAAAAATGTTATGGATCGCGCCTCTAATCGATACCTCAAGATGCACACGGTATGGTTTCTGTGCCATTCTTGTATTTTATCTTAATGCTCATAATCTTGACGAGTTTTAATATTTCTCTTCAGTAGAACATTCTGGTTGGTTCATATATTATTCTTGCAATTTAATCATTTTTAAGCATTCATTATAGTCATTTCTACCGGTACTGGAATTCGGCATCTATATTTTTACTCCAGACTCCATTTAGCGATATCTATCTTTTTAAAATGTACGTTTTTGTATTCTTGAATACTCATGTCCTAATTACTTCTCAAAGATAAAATCCAAACCCATTTAAGGTGTTTTCATTCAATAAAATTCATTTAAAAAAACCCGTAAAGCAATTATTTAGTTTTATTTTGTCAACGTTGGTTGTTTTTTCGGAAGTCAAAGCGACTGTACGACACGTTTTAAAATTAGTTGTTTTGAAGTTAAGGTGGTTGGTTTCCAAACTGGACCCATATTCTTTGACCGACTCTCCCATTCATGCTTGCTGGGTTAAATATTTGCCTTTTATACCTTTGTAATAATCAAATTATTTCGTTTTGTTAATGTGATAACACCATCCCATTTCATCGTTTGTGCCAAAATGTTTCACACGTTACTCAGCGACCCGAATGAAATTACAACGATTCCATGTATTTATTTCAAAGTTGGTTTTTTTATTTTTACGACCCGAATAGTCAGTAAGCGTTTCAATGGCGTCGGAAAATGATTAAAAGGGATTTTGAATGAGTGGAACGAAATGTAAATGATTATTGCTTCATTCGTGACCAAGTTATAGGTTTATGGAAGTAGAGAAAAACCTGATATGATTTTGTTGTTAACGTTTTTGGTAACGAATTTGTGTTGGATAAAATAACGACATGACCCATGATAATATTTTAACTAAATGTTTTTGGAAAATTAGATGTTGAAAAATTGTAACAATTCGAGGGACTGAAATGTAGAAGACGATCAAGTCGTTGTTATCTAAATTAAATGATTACTGCGGAATGGGGATGCGAAAATGTTGATATTTATCATTTTTAACTCTAAAAATGAAAATCTTGCAGTATCTTACTTTTTGCTTGGATCTCCACCATTTGAATTTTCATAAATAACAGGAACTGGATGGTAATTTTACGATCAGACGAATTTTGACAGCCAACGAGAAGGCAATTCTGCACGAAGAAGACAAAATATGTGATGTCTGTAATGATCGAGATATTGTATCTATGCAATCTTAAATTATTAGTTGTTGTGCGACTTTTACCAAAACACGTTTTTTGCAAAAATGAAAGATAGCTCTACAAGTGTGGACGAAAGTTTAAGTGATGATAGCACCTCATTAGATTTACCAAATCGTTGTCGGTATGATCCCCACGAAACCCTACTTATGAGGAGTCAAGATAAAACCCGTCTCAATTTTTCAATGAACAGGTTAAACAAGATAGATGAAAGTAATTTTGATATTTCTAGTTATTAAATATCCATTTGGATTTGAGGTTAACCTCAACAAACGTTTGAAATACATAATTCTAGTTGATGGCTTCATAGGACTCTCATTAACCAAATCTTCTCAATCCGACCATCCCGCCCTTTGTGTCAAAGAGGTTATTCCTCAGAGCAGTGCATTCTTCGACGGCAGAATTGTGAAGGGAGACGAAATCGCAATGGTATTTGTGAAGTTTTATTTAGATTAACAACCAACGTGTTTCTGAGATGAATTTACAAGACGTTTGTAAATTAATAAAGTATTCCAAACACGGGATCATTCTTGGCATCGTTCGACACGATATCTGCGATGATAAATCAAATTTAAATACAGAGTTATCTTATGACAAATACCACTTGGAACTGCCCCTAGGATTCAGTTTAGAGGATCTAGGTTTGATCGTCGACCTTTGTTGTGGATTGAATAGTGAATCTCCCATTCCTTCCGTCTTTGTCATTATCAACACCATTGAGGAAGGATCGTTTTTTGCAATTGTAAGTTTTCCTGAGATCAGATGGAAACCACATTGCCTATATATGGTCAGGTAATTCACAGCATGATGGGAATCCTGTTGGAGGGAGTCAACGAAGACCTTATCATTAAGAACATCAAGGAAGGATACGTGAAATCGATCGAAGACGGATACTTTGAGATGGAGTTGAAGAAAAACGACGATCAAGTGCATAACATGGTTACCATCCTTGAATACTGTTCACCTTCCTTTTTCGTTCATGAAGAAGATCTGGAGGTGTGCTTTGAAGACGGGAGTGATGATTACTCCTCAGATTCAAGTGAATATACTCATAAACCAGGTTCTGATGAACAAAATGATTTTCTTTTGCCCCTTTTCGATCAGGTAACGATTATTTCACCAAGGATTTTTATGATTCGAGGGATATACAAGACACGTGCTGGGATTCCTCGAAGCTTGATTTCGGACAGGGCAATCGGCTGATCCAATCCACGCCTATATCTCAACAACAAGAAAGTACACTCTTAAAAATATCAGATTACTGGAAAAACGACCAAAATAAACATCAAAACCATATTCCCACTACATCTGAGACACATGTCATTGATAACAAGTTTCAATTTCTCATTAATAAAAAGGTCAAACCACGAGAATCATAAATCTCACAAAAAACGTAATCGAAAAAATCCATTCCTGGGCTGCATTTGAATCACTCATTTAATCATTTTTTTTATGAAAAACGTGAGCATTCCATCAACGTCCTTGTAGTTTATATAATCATTTTTTTCATGTCTTTAAAAGCCTTCATATTTGGCCCACAACCGACATCAGTTAGAATACAGACAATCACATTTTCGAATAAATACGAAAAACGATACAAAACTAAGAACATCCACCAATTAATTACTGATATTAGAGTCAGGGATATCATTGTTATTTATAATGAAGGCCATAACCAATTTCATTGATTATATAAGAAAGTGCCAGCTTTTTGCATTTCTACAAATTTAAAATTAAAAATGAGACTCGGCCATTTAGTGTCTGCAAAGCAATAGGTAAAAATGACCGAAACTGACGCCGGAAGAATAAAGGCCATTCCTGAAGGTAGAAACACACTCGTTCGAAAAATGAAAAGAAATTTTCTTGTTGATATAAACAAGCCTCATCCTTGGCACTTAACAATTTCTTTGATGTCGCTGGTGTGAATTACTAACAAATTTATAAAATATAAGGCGGAAATTAAAAAAGCTCAACTAGCTTCTGAATAAGCTAAAATGTCACTAGTAAAACTCTGTAATTCTGAATGAACAAAAGCCTTGTGAAAGAATCAGGAACTGAAAAACGAAAGGAAAAAAAATAATAAGTAGCTCAACTTTTGGTGTATCTGAATTTGTTGGAGGAATGATTGCAGGATTTCAAAAACAAATACTTCCATAATTATGTTTATTATGCATCCCAATCAGTCATTCAGAGGAAAAAATTTCTGAATTAGATGGCTTCACATTATAGAGCGCCGGTGCCAACGATTTTATCATCATGGCCAACATAAATGATATGGATAGAGAGAACTTTATCGATCATTTCAAATTACTTCGGTTATTTCATGAGAAAAGCATAATCTGAATATATTTTACATATTCCGTTGGTTGGAGTAATTTTTTTTCATTTAATGTAGCAAACCTTTGAAATTACGAGTGGGATAGAAATTATCCATTTTTCTATTAGATTGTACTCCAAGTGAAAATGTCAAAAAATCCCTGTTTCTCTCATTATAAATCATGAATCTCATCATAATTCGTATGACACATCTCTTTCCTGGATCCCTTAATCCCAAGTTCTTCTTCGAGTGGGATATTAGTATACAAAACCGTAAAAGATCTGGCTGACGGAAGATTGAAAATTCTAAAGATAGAAATATCCGCGATGATATCAGACGATAATCATATTGTTCAAGATCGATCCTCCAATTGACAAATTTTAAATAAATGAATGGTTGTGCGCCGTTAGTCTAACCAGAATATCAACAAATACTTTTAGGAATGTCTAGAATAATTTGGATGATTCAAAGGTGTGGGCCATTTTAAAACCAAAGGGATGTTATTTTTGATGGAGCCGCAGGGTGTGACCCCTTGTTAATGGACGATATTTGGTCGGTCATTAAAGCAAAAAATGCTCCTAAAGCCATCGAAATTCTAGAAAACACCGAAACAGATGTTACTATATGGTAGGATGGTTAAGAATATAGTGACGATCATGGTGCTGGCCTCACACACTTATGTTGTCGATATGGATTGATTGAGGTTATCAAGTGGCTTATGGATAAACGAATCAGTTTCGACACTCGTACAGACTGTGGTGATACTCCCTTGCACATAGTGGCTCAATTCCATCAAAATGACATCTTTGATCTCGTAGAAACCTGGGTCAACTAGATTGTGAACTTGCCGATAACGTATGACCCCAAAAATAATCACGGAAGCACGCCGTTGCATTATGCCTGTTTTTGGTCAAACGAACACATAGCGACTGTAAGTTTTGGTCTAATTTAGAAATTAGTATCTTTAGGATGCGATATTTCAATCAGAAATGAAAAGAACCAATCACCGGTGGATTTAGCTACTTTGGACTTGGCAGAAAAACTCACAAGTGAAAATAATTTGATGTGTAGAGGAATTTAAAACTCGACCAAAAGAGATGAGTAAACTTCACCAAGGTATGTCGATTATAACTCAGCTGGAGCATTGAAAAGATGCCCCAAAGGTATGCGTTAAGTCATTTATGGCAGCTTCTTCTTTAGCCCGCTTCAAACTAGAACCTTATGTGAAATTCAAAGATTTCACTATAGTTCGATCTTTATATCCAAATGTTGTCGACGAGGTTGATGTTCGACTGATCAGAAATTACTTGCAAACTTTAACAATAAATCGGTTCTAATCCGAAGAATCGCTTTTCCAAAGAAGAAAAAAGTTCTAAAATCGGTTTTAACACAAGAATTTAATAATCTAAAGTAATATTTATGATTGAAGAGTATCTGGAACGAGAGAACTATTCTTTCTGCAGCTGGTTTCCTATACACAGACCTAGAAGTGATGATAGTTCGACCATATTATGAACTCGGAACATTTTGCAACTTTATCCGGGAAAAAAGTGAATAATGTATAAATTATAGAAAAATCGCTGACAGAAGAAGTCAAACTAAGTCTCGCTATTGATATTTGTCAGGGAATGCAATATATCCACAAGAATCCTTATTTATTAACCCACTATATGTTAACAGGAATGAATATTGTGGTAATAGCACATACTTTTTCACTTGTCTGCTTTAACTCAACTCTGAAGTATGAATTTTTTCAAAAAAATTATCACGTCAAACCTTGGTAATTTTATTCATAACAAAAATTAAAGACGTTTTGATCAAACTGGTGTTTAACTTTTATTGGTTCGTTATCATTTACCAAAATATCATAACAACTGTGTTATCTCCTTGTCTAATAAAAATTTGTGAATAAGAATCCAGAGATTGTAAGCTTGTTCAAAACAACTATGGAAATAGAATAAGGCTTGATTGCTGTAAAATTTTATTGGCATTTACAGCATGCTTTTCATTTGGATCAGCTTAAATTAGTTGATTTGAATTATAAAAACGAAGGAAAATATCATAAATCCATCCGTTTAACTTTTTTTCACTTAAAATAAGATTGCATCAACAAATGACAGACTCTGAAATTGCCTATTTTGGCACTTATCTTCTCATTTAAAATATTACATCTAAAGACCACGTACATCAACTATTTATTAATTCTGACGGAAATCCTTGGTTTGGTCGCTCGTTCGTCTTTCCAGTCCCAAAAGTTATTTGTCGTCAAGTTATTGTGATTTTGGAGTCAAAAATAAGCGGCTTGATTTGTAAAAGGATTGCGAGTATTTTGATTCCGTTTTACGGGCAGGAATCTATTCTGATGGACATTAGATTGCTATTTTATTTCTTTTGAATTATTTTGTTAACAGCTAATCTCCAGATTGATGATAACATCGAAGCAAAGTTGATGCTTTCTGAATCCACGTACTCATTCCAATCAAGAATCAAGATAGTTGACGCCATGTATTACTCACGTGAAGGTATATCGCGTGTATCACGATGAGCTTTGTCACAGCCGTTTGGAATGTACGACAAAATAAACTCTGATATATGGAGCTATGGAATTATCCTGGATGAAATTTACACAAGTTCTTCTATGATTCCAAAAATCAACAACATGCACATCGGATACAAGGTAAACTTTTTATCTTATTTTTGATTGCCGTTTTGAAAGAACCTCCAAAAATTGAAACTCCGAATTCACAGATCGAGAAACTAGTCAACCTGTGTTTGAACCCTGTTCCGACGAGCAGACCCCAGTTTTCAAGCATCGGTCCTATTTTGATCAAAATGATGAATGCTTTGGTAGATAACCAATGAGAACGTTTCATTATTACGCTTAAAAAGTTTATTCAATTTTCGTTTTTCGAATCAGATAAATGCCTTGAGAAAAGACACCTAAAGACTCTAAGGGCGCTTTTGCCCGTAAATCAGGATTTAATGAGTAACATGTAAAGGGACCGATGTTGTGACGTGGGCTCTACCTTAAAATTACTCGGTCGGTTTCGATGATTGAAATATTAAGACGGAATGTGGGAGCCTTGGACTGAAAGCTATTTAACGTAGTATTCTGAATCAGGTTAACAATTTTTTCTTTCCAAGGAAACTTCATGTCTGATGATTTAAAATAACAACCATTCTTTTATGGCTGCGTTTATTTTGAACTTTGTGGCCACAAAACAGCGTTTAAAAATAGATAACTCGTCATATCTATTAATAACTACTCAAGAAAAAGAAATCACCCGATCAACAACCTTCAAAAACCTATAAACGGCTGTCGATCGGCACTACGAAATTCAAATTGCCCAAGGGTTTGTTAACCCAATCTCGATTAACATTCAGGTGTGTGCCCAACTCGTTTTCAGACATATTAGGTAATACTTTGTGTAGATTATCAGGTTCTTGATCAGCACAAACGAATTGAACAGTGAATTTTTTTACAAGGCTTACTAACGCCAAATTTAGTCAGAAAACTTTGTGTTCAGCTCAACCGGTATTTTTGATCACATTTTGGCGGTGTATGTGACCTGGTTTCGGTCTATAAATATGAATCAGTCACCCGTTAAGACGCCCACTTACATGCTAATGATCGAACTTTCAGGTGATTCCTTTATAAATGCAGTCAATCTCCCAAGATACGGCGATGTTGTCGAGAAACGCGTTCCCCCAAACTATTACAAATCGGTCTATAACTGTTTTGTTCGTCTCTATGAATAGCTGATCCCACAAACGATTACGGTCAAGGCAATTTTGTATCAACCAACATATCGTTCAAGATTATACGATATAGTAAATGTGAAATGAATGCAGTCATATGTGTCCTGTGTGGTTTCTTTCTCTTCTCCATCCCGATCATTTCGTTATCAATTGGTATGTCTTTGAGCAATGTCAGGTGTCTATTTTTGGGATAAGTGTCCAATCCAGCCCATGATCCCAGCTTATCTAGTGATCGTCGGAGTAATTAGCATTATCAGGAACTTATTTGGTGTAAAAATGTTACTGTCGAAAAGAGCCACGATTGTTGATGGAAATCCACTGACTGAAAGAAACGAAATGATGATTCTGCTGGATTCTGTATTGACGTCATGGTTTGTGATTGGTACCATTTGGACGATTTATGTTGTAATATACAGATCTTGGGATCCTAACTCTCAGCTATACTGCCACCCATTCTTGTTTATGTAGGTATTGCGATCATCAGATTCACATGTGTTGTCATCTTCGGGGTGTATGCTGTTGCCATCATTTCACTTATATCTTTTCTCATCTATTACACCCTCAAGGATTCATCGATAGGGGATGGTAACGATTTCCCTCTCCCCACATATGAACAAGTCGTTACTCCTCAAACAAACTGAACGATTATTTGATTCTTTTTAGATTTTATATCTATATAAATTCAAAATTTATTTCTACCACTACTAATCGAGACAGATGAACGACTTGAGTCACAAAAACTACAATTCTGTCTTTTATTGTCATCTAAATCTTTTCAAGGCATAACTAGTAAAACGACATCTCTCAATCGCGATTGCAAACACTATGATAGAAAAGTCTCAAATCGGCCCGTTCATTCATGTAAACTAGGGGTTGGCAACATCTCGGTTAGGCTGGGTGGATATGAAATAAATGAAGTCCTTATCGGGTCTGATTAACAAATTAATTCCTTAACCATGTATTAATCCGCCAAATGTGTAATAAATAAATAGTATTTAATGTAATGTTTAAATGTAGAGACCAAAAAAATATTAAAGAGTTTAACTTTCTATACTTCAATAAATACTAAAGCTAATGAGATATTTTTGGTCGATCAATGTTATCAACAAGTTGCTTTAACTGTGTCTGCATGTTTGAGTAGAAATTCTCAGCAGGCTGTATGTGAATATCAGTTAAATTGGAAGGCAGCTTGATCTTTCAAATATTCATAGCCATATCACCATACATGTTCAAAAACTGTTCGCGCGCCGTATGTTGCCCATCCCTGATGTAAACTGTTTCCGCTTACAACTGGAGGTTTTATGTTTTTAGCGCCACAAGTAGACACCCACATGTTAACTATTCAAAATCATGACACTAATCAGGATCAATCGTCCTGGTCCGTCCCTATCTGTTTGGATTATGGGTGACGACATTGTGAACTCAACTTAGAGGCCATACCAAATTCATAACAGTAACCTACTTTACCTTTGGAGAACGGTTTTACCAATAAAACCGAGTCAATGACAAAAAAATTTCTAAGTTTTCAGGTACTATTGCCATTGTTCGTACCTCTAGCTGGGTGAATGGGTATGCAAGACCTGTCATGTAAAAAGGGGTATTCTCAAAATTGAAGCTTATTTATTGACATCTAACTATTATTTAAATATTATGAACGTTATAAAAGGCCCAAGTGTTGTAAATTGAGGTCATTTAACCTGAAATTGTAGTAAGATCTCCGCAGTCAATAAATTCTGATCTAGTAATTCGTAAAAATAATTTGTGTAACAATAAATCATTAGAGATTGTGTTCAAGGTGCTTAATATTTAATACCAGCTTTCTCTAAAAGTAAGGATATACGATTGAGGTTGGGTTTTTTAATTATCATAAAAAAAAACCCTGCTTCAGGTTCTAGTTACGTAAAAAATACAAAACTTACTGTGTGCACCATATCATATTTTATTTCTGAAAGCCTTCTCTCTAACAGTTCATTGTTTCCCGATATTAAATGGGAGTGATTTCGACATAATCATTTGATAGTGTAATTAGTAAGCAATGGCGAGCGAGCATTTGCGACTGACTTCGAGAGGTTGCAGTGTGTTGTGAATATTGACATCAGGGAAATTTTAAGATGCGATTGCTTCGTATAACGCGGTTTCATATTTATTAACTTCTAGTCAATACGAAACTCTATATCCTGGTCATAGGCCAACCAATATATTTCAAAAATGCTTGCTAACTGTCGGTTCTGGGCTAATGGCCATTTCCAAACCATATCGGGGAAGTTTGAAGGTGTTGTAATAGACTCGGTTGCAACATTTGGTGACGTTACCGCCTATTATACATTAAAAAAACTTCAAATCAAAATGTTGAAGGACAAAACAGGTAGGAGAATTTTAAGGTACGTTTTAAGTAATCTTAGAGAAAAGCCGAGTATTAATTCATCTGTTTTGGATCCAGAAAAGTTGATAAAGTATCCTAAAAACACACTCGGTTACGTATACTCCGAATTCATGATCAGAAACGTTTGATTTTGCTAATATAGAAAATATCCAGTGATACGAGAGAACCTGTGAGTTTCTGTTGACACGAGGTACATTATGTTGATGATCCTGAACTCGCTTACGTCATGAAAAGGTACAGGGAAACGCACGATTTCAACCATGTGCTCAGCGGGGCTCCTGATGTGGGGTATGGATTAAAATTATCCAGTTTAATGTCTGAAGTGATAGTCAAAACATTTGAAGCTGTCCAAACCGGCTTACCAGTTTGTGCATTGGCAACTTTTGCATCCTTGAAACTGGAGCCTGAACTGACGGGAAAAATATTTCAAAGTTTACCTTCCATGGGCGATTTATGCTGGACGACGAGCTAAATTGTTGCTCAACACGTATTGGGAAGAGGAAATGGAGACCCCATACAACCAGCTATTGACGCGATTAGATTTGTTACAAGCACCACCATTACGATGATTGCTTTTAAATTAAACTGTTTAGGTTTCAAATTCTCACTTATTAATTTCTAAAAAATATCTCGCTCATTTTTTCAAGGTAAACCAACTTGACACTAAACATTGGCCCAATTTCAGTTGTACTTTACTTCATTTTGTCTCCAAATAAATACCTAGCCCAGCAATCTTCGTCAATACATTCTACTCTCAAAATGTAAAACTTCGCAACTCAACCTATTTAACTTATATGATCACTATTTTAGTGAATTATACGACAACGATCATCATTCTTAATAATCAATCCTTCCTTGTGCATTGGATCATATTTTTGATTGTTTGTTGGATCATTGATGGGCTTTAAGATACTAAAGAAATAAGAATCATTTTAGCAATACTCGTAAAATTTTCAAAACTGGACTTGCAACAACTCAAAAAGTGGTATGCGGAATACTCTATCTGACTCAATTGTCTAAAGCATAAGTTCTAAAGGGGAGGACTGGAGACCGAAAAGTGGGCGGCAGAGAGTCCTTGGGAAATTGTATGATAATATTATGAGGCGAACGAAACGGTCAAGAGATGACCAATCAAATAATTATAATAATATTAAAAGTATAAATTGAAATAGACAAAAATGATTCACCATATGATAGTTGCCGAATATTCACTAAACATCTTGTTTTCTTGGACATTTAAGTGTTTTCTCAGAGGTTGTTTTATATTGTTCTACTTCTTCACGAAATCAAATATGTATAAGGTAATGATAACTCCAAGAATGCCTAATATTTAAGCTTGTGGAGTGTAATGAATATCAGTAAAGACAATTTCGGAGCATTGAACGGATGATGACTGAATCAACATTCGGAACAGTCTGACAGATAAGAAGTTGGTGTGGACGCACTAATGATCGTTCTGGATGCTAAATATAAGAAATCAGCTACCGACTGATCCAAATCCACTGCAGTGTTCTTTGTTAGTAAACTATATTTATGAATGATAACTGTGTGAAGTCACTGTGGCCGTTTATTATCATATTTTATAAAAGAAAACAATAACTAATATACATAAAAAACTACAATATATGTAGACTCAATCGATTTGTTAATTGATTCTAACTATCATATTACAAGTATTTAAAGTTAGGATATATTGAGCGCTGATCAGTCAATTGTCCAAACCGCAATGATGCGGCCTCAACTGAGCACCATATTATCAGATAATTGAAATTTTCCTGGAATATTACTGATAAAAATTCGACACCCTGGTGGTCGAGTGTAAAATTGATTCCAGAAAATGGAAAAATAACTGTTAAACTCTGTAAATCTTTATAACTTTTTTGAGTTTTAAAATGTATAACGATGAAAAATCATAGCAGAAACCGCCACCGAATGTATGAAAACTATAAATCATTAATTACTTATCAAATTTAAATACAATTGCCCCCTCAAACTGGTAAGTTGATGAGAGAAAATTTTGAATTGTTTATTACTGGTATCTAAGAAGAAAATCAGGCAGTACAGTATTAGGAAATTAAGGTATGGATTTACACACTCCTTTAAATAGTTCATTGTTATTTCGTTAAATTAGCAAATGTTTTTTTAAATGAAGCCAACATGGATGCAAGGTCATTTGAATAAGATACATCATGATGAAAGGGAAAATAGGTCATTTTTCAATGGATCCTAATGAAATATATAAATTAGATAAATTTATCGTATCTTTTCCTTTTCTTATTAATAGAAGCATGTTGGAATACGAGCTGTTTATAATATATCATTACTAATCGCAAAATCGGGGAAACCACACACAATAGGAAAGGTGTTAATTTTGCCAAGCAGTTGAGGATGTAATAAAAATTGTTATCCATCAAGCAGGACGGTTAAATAAAATCAAAAAATTCTTTTGATTAATGATTCAGTGCAAAGACGAATTAATTGAATGACGATTGTCGTTTATATATAACTTTACGATTGTTTTAAATATGCAAATTTTCTATTTAACTTGATGAATCAACTCTTCCAAATAACGAAGCGTTACTCATTTCGTATTTTCGATCCATAAAAATCTATAAATCTTGTAAAGTTTTTTTCAAAATTTGGAAACCGAAAAAAGTGCGAATCGATATTTGACACTGTTAAAAAGTTTTATCAAAAAAGAAATTCCTACATACAATATTTTGTCAGCATCTATGATGGCTCCCCGGTAATTACAGGGCTTTACCATGGCTTAATTGAGCATTTAAAATGAGAAGCTTAAAACATAATCCTCATATAATGTGTTATCGTCAGCATTTTGTGGCAAAAATAGTGGTAAAAAGTTATCATCTATCGCCTCATTTCATAACAAGTGTAGTAAATAAGATCAGAATTAATTCATTACTAGACTGATTATTTTGCCAACTTTGTAGTAAAAACGATGAAAAATACAATAGTTTATTGCCTTAAGCGAAATTTCGTCGGCTCTCAAAAGGAATTTATAGGAATCGGTTGTTCAAGATATTTAACTATGTACCTGGCTT
>JWZT01004873.1:209100-219317 GCA_000827895.1 Thelohanellus kitauei
CCCCCCCCATCATCATCTACTCATACGTTTCGAATTGTCAGAGAAGCCCATCGGGTAGCATTTCAGACTGTAAATAATATTCGACAACGATACGTTCATTTTTATCTAACGATCAATCATGAATCTTGAATCAGGCTAGTTTATCGGAAAATTGAATTTAAAGGTGACTCAGAACATGAGAAGTAAGGGATAGTTAAACCAGATTTATTTAAACACAATTCCGGTAGATTCCAAATTTTATAATATAGAAAATCATACATTAGGAGTTTAAGAATCATACCCTGGTCATGGAAAGATCCCTTCGATTGTAAACTCATTACATTCCACACCGAGACAATCTATTATATCAGATTAGATGAGGCATATGCATACATCAAAGTCTGCGCAGTTCAAGTGCGTTTACAATTGGCTGGTAATTTTAGTTGAGATCCATTCAAAATATGAAAAGCAAGAACGTCAAGACTAATCAAATAATCTTAAAATCGAAACATAAAGTGAAGATAGAGCCATCAAAACGGTGAAATTTAAATTTAAGAGATGTCTTTCAATGATATATATGGTTGCAAATATAAAGAAAAAAATTACAATGAGTGCAGGTCATTGATAAGGACAGTTGATCCCACCCCTTCGGTTCTAAATAGCTTATTACGACATCTTATACAATATACCCACCGTATTTTGATGAAAATTTAACCGACCATGATGCTGTGATTGAAAGCGTCGAATAGGTCCATCGATACACGAGTGCTTCAATTCAAGGATATGCCGCTTTTCCAGATCAGACTTCATGGATTCTATATCAACCGGTCCGTTTGCTACTTCAGGTCAGCCTCGCATCCTGGATATCACGGATATATGATACTACAATACTTCCTCTGGCATATTTTTTAAAAATGACTACCATGCTTCAAGGCAGTTGTTCGTGCTTTTGTTGTAACACAACCTGACTTATAACGGCCAAGGAGATCGATCTCATTTGCTTTGAATTTGCCTATAGGGGACAGGACGAAGGACAGTTGGCTGTTGTGTGTTCGCGTCAGTAGTATATTGAGATAATTTTTGAAATTGTCAGTAGAAATCATGAGGAGTATCTGATTTTAGTCTTTTCGCATGTCTGAAAAATGGGATATATCTCAAGGAACTGATTGCAACTTTTGGTTACCATAGTTCCATTTTAGATTATGAAGTTGAATGTGTGGTAGAAGTGACATTTTTGGTAATCAGTCTATGATTAACTAACTACGAATCGCCACAATCGGACCTGGGTGTCCTGTGTCAGTACAAGAATCCCAGTGAATGAATTACAGTGGACTAGCTCTCAAGATATGACAAGAAATATAGCATCATTTGTGTATATCATCAGGTCAACAAGGGCCAATCTACATACGTGAAATCAGATAAAACTCCAGTTAAAGATATATCTACTGACCAAGCAACGTCATGTTCAGATCAAGACCATGAGCTAAGTAATAATAAAAACACATCTAACTATCTTAAGCAGTGTTAACACTTTAGTCACCAGACTCTTTGCGTTCCCTGCCTAGAACGAACTCTATAGTGGTTTTGGAGTTTTGGATGATTTCGTAAACTTTTGATACAGGTAATCCAATCAAGGGTATGCCATTAATTTCAACAAGTAAATCATCTACATGGACCCTGGGATTAGATATCAATTACTTCCCACTTATATCACACAAAGATCCGGGTATAACTGATTTGACAAATATGGCGCTGTTGTTCTGTTCACTGATTGTTTGAATGACTACACCGTATATTGAGAGACCAAGCTTCTCATCAGGGCTACTTTTCTTAAGTGTCACCTTGATCATATTCATTCGGTCAAGCATCTTTTCGATCTCATATTCTGCCCTTGCAGTGATGTAATCAACATCCTCAACTGATCTTTGGTACTCATCTTTGTTGTATGTTTCTGAGATGTGTTTTTCTTCGGAAAACTTAACAGATGCACCAGTTTTTTTCTTATTTTTAATACAAGACGTTTTGGGAGGATCTGGAAGTTTTAAATTCAGTGATTCTCCTTGTTTCGAAAGCACCTCATATGACACGGGCAGTGGTGTAATTCCTAGGCCTAATCTGGAACCGTCAAACGATTCATCGTCGGTGAAACTTTCTTTTATCTAAATAACATAAAAACTCACAGACGATTCTCTTACTACATACGAACCAGTTGTAAGATCATAAGATTTTGACAGGGGCTCTGCTGTAGAAACGGGTGATAGGTCAGGTGAAATATCAAATGATTCTGGTGAAAATAATGACTGCTCTTGCACTTCTGGGAATTTTGGAGTATCAAAAAGACCAGTAGTCTTGATGATAGGTACAACTTCAGATGGCTGAGGCTCGTTAGAAGGCGCAGGCGATTCAGAATACTTGAACACGTGGCGCATTTGGGATACAGTTTGTAGAGGTTCCCGTTGCACAGGAGGTGCAGACTCTTTAGCATCCTGGGGCGTATGGGATATAGACTTGCTAGACGCCTGGGGAGGAGATATTGGCAGTTTAGACGATTGGGGAACAGTAAATTCAAAAAGTCCAGAGGCTTGACGTATTGATAAAGCAGGATCAGATATTTGAGACGCCGGTGATTCAGATGACGTTGATATATCGTTTCTTGATGACCGTGGACCGGTGGACAGTTTGGGGGTTGTCGACTCGGTGCGTGAAGGTGATCTCGGCACGCCTGATAGTAAATCGATCGATCTCTGGGTCACAGGTAAACGACGAATTGACTATTAGACACAACATTACAGAAAAATGAGATGGTTGTTGTGCGGTCATTTTTTGAAAGTTAAACACTAATGACTTGACAGAAACATTTCGTTCCAGCTCAACCGCTACGTGGTTCTAATAACGAACGAAATACCTTATCTACCTCCATCTTGTCAGACTTAACATTTTCGAACTTTTTGGTAACATCACTTGAGGTCAATTTGCGATATGTAGGAGTTGATGAAATTGAATTTGGTGTATTTCGAGAATATGATTCGAATACACCAATCAGCTTTTTAATCGACTGAATGGGTTCGGTTACGATAGAATCATCTGAATTGAGGTCAATTCTCTTACTTTCTGGTGTCATAATCGACTCAAATGTGAACGCTGGGCATGCGTGAAGAGTACTCATAATAATCATGGCTGAAACACCCTATGGTGGATCCGATTACACCGTCCTGTTCGATACGTAAAAATCTACAATAAAGATCAATTTAAGGTGACTGGAAGGTTTAAAAAATATTGTGTGGTCTCTTTTGGACTTATCACGAAGAAACCCCATATGGTGTAACAAACAATTGGTTTCATGGTCGAATGACACAGATAAGGGGGTATTTGAGCATTATTTGCTCTTAAAGACATTTTTACTAATACAAAACAAATAAAATATAAACAGATTACATTAACAAATCGTCTTAATCCTACGAAAACTCTCAGACATCTTAATGGTTTTATAAAGAATCGTCGATCAATGTGATAATATGTTTTGCCAAAGCCCACCCTTTTATTAGGTATTCTGATTGAGACTTTTACGCTTAAGTATCAATATATATCTTTGTAATCGATCAGAAATAATCAGCTAATTTCTAGACCCTATTTTCTGAGTATCATGGTCCAGGATCTAGTTTTTATTGTCTTAACATCTCACGATAGTCAAAAAGTCGTAAAGATAAATGTCTAATTTACTAGTTAAGCTTCGATCATGTGAATTGTTGTACGACTCACCTTTAGGGCGTATTTGAAGAATACAAGCAGACGTCTGATCTAATCGGTTTAAATGTGAACGATACAAAGATATATACACTTTATTGTGGCTAACCATTTTTATGATAAAAAATAAGATACTCTGACTCTATAAGGTTTTTATGTTAATCCTGCCAATTTTCACTAATTATAACGGCTTATGATACTCTAATATCTACACATCATTATCAAAAATTATTTGAGATTCCTCACGATTACATGAATATGCAAGTAATGAAAAAGGAAATAATGCCGAAGAGGTGACGTCATTTACATAGAAGCTTGGTATTCTCAGTGTTAAAGTAATACAATATCAGCAGATCAAGTAATTAAAGAATGTGATATTGATGTCGTTAGCGTTTTTGAAAGAAAGGATTAACTGATTAAGTCAGGTTTGAAGCCATTTATCTAATTATTTTTACATTTATTGAAAGCGCGCAGAATTATGAGAGATGTTGATTTTCATACACTTTATTGTGGCTAACCATTTTTATGATAAAAAATAAGATACTCTGACTCTATAAGGTTTTTATGTTAATCCTGCCAATTTTCACTAATTATAACGGCTTATGATACTCTAATATCTACACATCATTATCAAAAATTATTTGAGATTCCTCACGATTACATGAATATGCAAGTAACGAAAAAGGAAATAATGCAGAATAGGTGACGTCATTTACATAGAAGCTTGGTATTCTCAGTGTTAAAGTAATACAATTTCAGCAGATCAAGTAATTAAAGAATGTGATATTGATGTCGTTATCGTTTTTGAAAGCAAGGATTAACTGATTAAGTCAGGTTTGAAGCCATTTATCTAATTATTTTTACATTTATTGAAAGCGTGCAGAATTATGAGAGATGTTGATTTTCTTTCAAGACCACACAAAAATTAATGTGTATGTTTCCTTAAGTTATTATGAGGACTCGAAAAATATTTCAACTCCAATATTAACATTAATGATAATGGGGTGTACAATGTTCATCCTTATTTAATACTGCATGGCCATCAATTGACATAAATTTTCTATTTGATTTTGATTTCTATTAACACGAGCTCTGTTTCTTGCAATTCTTCACATGTTATCTTGCTGTAACGACGAAATTTGTGCTCACTAAGCTGTCTATTTAATGGACAACAAAAAATATGTACCATAAATTTGATGTTATTCATATGGGCTGGCTAATAATAATCATATCAAATTTGAGCGAGTGCATATTAAGCTGATTTTTACACATTCAATGATTGGATTCAGTTGCTTTATTGGTGAATCCATACATATTCTTAAATCCGCTTCTCCATTGATTTTCTCTAATTCATTTTTGTTTATCACCACATATTGAACCTTTTTTTAAAAAAATGATTCCAATGTCGGACAGAATTAGTAGAATTAGCATTAAATTTAACAGATGCCATTTACAAAACTTTTAAATTGAATTGGCGAATTCGAAGAAGATTTTGGATGGATCGTTTTGTTTAAGTCTAATTATGGAATAAAAAAATTAATGAAAAAGAATCTCAACCTGAAAAGTCTTAATTGCATAATGCAAAAACGATGGTGAGAACTTCGAGCTAAAATTTTTTATACCAAGTCAAGTTGACTCAAAAGTACTTTGTGAGTAGGACTCCGATAGTGGCCATTTGTTCTGATCGATCCTCACGGCCATATCTACTACCATTCTCACAATTTCTAGTTGAAATTTTCTCATAGTAAAGTTTATTAGATATCGACATTTATCTTGTGGATTAAAAGATTATCCATAACGTTTTTTATTTTCGAAACAAGATTATTAAATTAAAACACTGCCATTGACATAAAGTTTAACCAGCTGACGAGAGATTTTGTGTTTATAAACAATATAAATTAACAAAAAACTGATTTTCAAGGATAAATAATTTCTTGAAGAGCACACATGGATCCTGTTAACTAATCCGAAAAATGCTTACTGAGCTATTCGAAGTATCAAAAATAATACGGAAGGATATTTTCGACTTCTTTTCTAGCATATTTAAGATAAACGGTCTTTTTTTCTTGGAAAATACTGATAATCGGGAGCATTCCAGCTCCATATTAGAATTGATATAGACACCTGTGTCAGAATCATTTAAAGTTTCACCATTGTTAACTGTTGGATACGTACCCAATCGGTTGATATTGTTGCAGATGATGAAGCATTTCGTTGTATTTCCACTAATGGCGCTCTCTCGATAGTTACAACCCATAACGGTGCAATATACGTTTTTTTTTGTGTTTTACTATTGATGCTTCATCCAACATCTCATTTAAAACACAAAATGTTTTCATAAACTAGCATTTTTTCACTTACGAGCGGTCATATCCATAACCGTCCATATTAAAATAATAAAGTACTTAAGTCTAAACTATGCGTTAATATTGTTCTTTCTTTAACTATTTAAATATATTCAAACCAAGAAACATCCTACCGCTATCGTTGGATTACATGCATCATCTATTTGTGATTTTATTGGCCTGATTCATATAATCCAAAGTTATCACCAACATATCAATATGTTAAATTACTGAGAATAGGTTGAGATTCTTAACATGGTTAGAGGACTTATAACAACCGTTTTAATGGTGAATTAGGATATTAATGATCGATGGACAGAAATCAACAGATCTTGGCATGTTTTGTGGATGTGTTTTTTGTTTACATTTAAATTTAATCCAGTCGGATTAATGCATGTTCGCTTGATCGGGTTGTTAATGCGCTCATCTATTAGTTTCAATTCCCGCGAGGATTCTCGTGAGATTTCCTGATTGATCATAGCCCTATTTGTGAGACTTTCTTTTTTTTTCAGTTGTTGAAAAAATCAATTATACTCAACTTGCCTGCCTAGTAAAAACGAAATGATAGTATCCACATAAAATGGGTCAGGCTAGATGGTTGTGTACTGCCTTGCCAAAAATACCTTACCTTGATCAAATAAATGGGATGGTTGAAATAAATCTTCTTTCGCATTATTTTGCAATTAAAATTAACTATGATTGTGATTTTTTATTTTATTACTCTTATCCATTGCAATTTAGAATATTTATTAGGATTTACAAGTCAGATTGTATCTCGAATTTTTCTAGCGATTTTGAAACAGGGTATGGATGTGAGTCTCCATCGATATCGTTACAAAGTATTTCATGTACAGGAATGATGAGCATAATCTTCGGTTCACGTATCTAATATCAAATACCAACAAAAAATCTGTAAAACAACACAAATGAATCATATTATTAATTTTGTATTACAAAGTCCTTGGAAATCAACCTATTTTTCATCCGCCTATATGACAACCACTGATCTTGCAATAAAAATGACCTTCCGCCGAAATATCAGAGCTCCAATATTATTGAATTCACCATTTTAAAAAGAGATACAACGACAGGGCACGAACATAACTTCAAACTTAGGAAGGTTTAGAGTTTCAGAAATTATGCAGCGAGAGCGATGATTTTGAAGACCCGGTATTGCAATCAAATAGGCGGGTTCGATGACTAATGGCACATAATGTAACAAGGAGTTACACAAATTTACGAAAAGTGTCAAAATATAGTAAAATTTATGGATATTAGTTTGAAACTTCAGATGAGCATATTTCTTAAGGAGCTGTGTAATATCTAGTTGTTTAAGACAAAATTTCGAAAACGATTCATTGTGCAAGAAAAATCCAGAAATCTGAGTAGTTGTAACAATGGTACATACATACCTCATTATTTGAATTTGGTTATCGGTTTCAAATTTTGATAAATCCATTCTCAATTTGTCCTTGACCACGTTATAAGCTTTCCCTACATGATCTCAGAAATATACAAATCTTTCCTAAAAGTAACTATTTTTTTACCTTGAACTACCATTTTAAATACCAGTTTTTTCATTTTGCTCACTACAGATCTTCATTTATCTTCAGAAATTTAATTCGAAAAAGCTCGTAATTGGCCATTACTAACCGCTTTATTGGATGCAAAATCAGATATGAAAGGTGTGTAAATGAATCGGCACTGCATTATCCACTAATAGCTACTTAGATGATCATGTAAATATATACCCAAGAGGACTATCATATTAGCACATATCTGTGAATCAATTCACACTTAATAATCCTAGAAAACATGTTCACACACCCGTGCTTGCAGAGCTAAAATTTTTTGAATAGATTTAAAAACACAGGATTAATTTTAAGTACATCTTAAATATGTGATTATCAAATATTGTTGTTGTATACAAATCGTTTATTATCTATTTATACTAAATTTGGGGCAAAAAGCATTAAAATGTCCGTATTTTCTACCATTATCTAAAAATTAAAGTCAGAATGACTCAATTTGCTTGTACGATACAACTGTTTAGGAGTTAGCGCTAAAGGTACTTTTGTGGTAAAATAAGATTTTCATATTCGAATATAGTACCAATATATCACATCAAAACATGAATGATGTAACGTAAAAGATG
The DNA here is from genome assembly GCA_000827895.1 of Thelohanellus kitauei. Classification (NCBI taxonomy): domain Eukaryota; kingdom Metazoa; phylum Cnidaria; class Myxozoa; order Bivalvulida; family Myxobolidae; genus Thelohanellus; species Thelohanellus kitauei. Next base: position 217,324 of record JWZT01004873.1, read on the forward strand.
GGCCCAGCCAGACCCGAACCAAAGACTAATGGAATGTCACACAGTGATCAATCCACCAGACCTCAGATCCGTCACGCCACTCAAAATAATATATATATATTTATTTACAACGATAATAGGGAAAAATTGAACATTTCCATGATGCGAAACAGCGACTTTCTTCATCATTAATTCAATTAAGATTTGAGTGAATAATTTTATGTTTGCTCCCAACTCATATGGAAAACCAGTTTGCTTGATATGTCGATTTTGCTTTTAACCTTTAAAAATATTTAATCTTGCGCGTGCCTTCACGGCAAAACATTCAGAGATAAGCGCCAAATACCGCCTCAATACGGATTCAAGGAAAGTATTCATATAGAAAAAGAATGGCCTCTGGAAACTCAGCAGACATTCTTCACAAAGGCTAACGAATACAGCAATAGTGTTGTCTTTGCGTCTTACGAATTATCTCTTTTTATGGCACCCAAACAAAAGAAATTCACCTTTGCCGAAGAAGTAATAAAACATGCTCTTAGCATTGCTGCTATAGTGCACAGTTATAAAAACTGAGATAAAAAATTTGATCAGATCGCCTTATTTAATAATACCTCGACTAGTCGATTTAGATAAGTAGCTTGTGATGTTCATCTTCAATTACTAAAACATATTTAAAACAAATTCAATGGCAAAATAAGAATAAAATGTCACGTCTGTCACAGCTCAGGTCTCCGTTTTTGTTCGAGCAATTAATGACAACTTTGATGTAGTTGAAACACTATTCGGAAATAAATCTTTACTTTCAGCTACCAGAGGAAACAATTTGTTCCAAAATATTAAATCTTTTGGAGAGAAAAATGAAAGAATGGTGAAAATTTGTTAGTATATGCGCAGGTGACGATCAGGCTATGATTGGTAATAAATCTGGATGTCTGATATTATTAGAATAGTTTCTATGTCGCCAAATATTAAAATATAACTTCACTAGTCACCAAGAAGCTCTATGCGGGAAAAAAATTAGATTTAAAACGTGCCATGGATGTTCTTCTGATGTGTCAACGAAAATTGAGGCAAGGCTCTGAGTAGACGAGAGTTAAAGGAGTTTCTATTCTACATGAAGTATGAATTCGGTGAAATACTGCGAAATCGGGAAGCTATCGACGGAAAGTTACTGTTACATTTTTGGTCATGAATATAGTATCAATCTAGTTCTTTCTGAAACGAATTAAATGCATACAGAAAGGATAAATATATTTATAGATGACTGTTTTAATGATCTGACATGGTAGACAAAATCTCATTTAAACTGTTTAAAAGAGAGGCTTCAAGGCAAATATAAACTAATCAAAATTTGTGCTGACGAATATTCATTCAAAATGAACCTATGCCTTTTAATCTGATAGCTAGCAGCAGGAAATTCATATGCGTTTCAGACAATAAAGACTTGTTTACTAGACCAAAACATTGAATGGTTTACAGTAGAGGATTAAAGTGAACAGTCTCCTGAAACATTTAGGGTCGAGATTTAAAGAATTTGAAAAATAAAGGCATCACCCATCCTCTTTGTATATCCTTTTTTTATTTTCCAAAACCAAGATTTGCAAATTATATGAAAACCTTCAATGAGAGGTCATTTATGTGAAATTAATTAGATACTGAGAATTAGATCTCTAAAACACACTGCTTCACCTTCATTTGACCATACATTTTCATTATGGCGATGAATGTCTTCAGAACAATTTCAACACGAACATTAATTCGCCCAAAGATACATTTATCGGTTTGCTTTTACTAAAAGATGTGGGCAGTCATTTACAGCGAAGAAAGTTATAAATATCAAGCAATCTTAGACTCAGAGACTGTAGTTTTGTCCTTATGAAAATGAGAATTGCATTGTTGCGCCCAGATATTAAACAACTGGAATCGGGGCTAAATTGTCTGGTTATAAAGAATAGTTCAAATTTTATGTCAAAAATATTTTTAAAAATCAATTTATCATTAAATATTATTTTATA
>JWZT01004873.1:229378-249891 GCA_000827895.1 Thelohanellus kitauei
CTTATTAGATGTTTCAAAATTTCGAATTCTATTCTCAACAAAATTATATTCACATTTTAAAATAGAGAAAATTATTTTAAGCAAATAAGAACTATTCTAATCGATTTTTGTTGTTGTTATAATGGGACCCGTTAACAATATCTTGAATATCTTTGCCCAACATGAAAACAGCATCCATTATCTGAGGGAATGTGGTACACTGGCGTTTTCACAGATATTTATTACTGTGGCTTTTCAGATTTCGACCTTTCATCAAAGACTTGAAGATGTATCCGAAAAAAATGCAGATTCCTTAGCCCCGTATACAGCACAATATTTTTTAAAAAATGTAAATTGCAATATAATGAGGTTCGGATGCTTACATACTTTTTGCTCTCTAGTGCAAATAATAAGAAAATTGCAATGCATACAGGCCGATGCATATCCACGATCACTCCTACAAGAAGTTCATAAGACAGTTGGTAGTTGATCTGCGATAGTCTATATTTCATTGACCTTTAAATATTCAAATTTGGGGAGTGAGCGTAGTCGTAGAAATATATGAAACAAAAATGGGCAAGAACAAATATCACACGTGACACAGAATGGGACATGGGTTATTGGCGGTGTGAAAAGAACTGAGGAATGTCAATTGTTTTTATTAGAGGTCTCTAATAAAACAGAGGAGACATTTTTCTGCATAATAGGCACATGTAATTACAGGGTCTATTATAATGACCAAGCGTTTTCGGTTATATAACAACCTTAACGAATTTTGTAACAACCTCACGTTAACCACAGCAACACTTTCAGAATCCTGAAATTGGGGCCCATACTAATTCTATAGAGGCAATCTGAAATGCCTTTAAATATCAAATCCCTCCACGAAACAGGACTCATTCCTTCGACCGCAATGGCACTGTGGTCGAAAACGTCCAGAATGACGATTTCGGATGGTTAGTGTGACGTCGAAAACATTCCTCTGGCCAGTGTGTAGTATTCTTCATTGACCTAAGAGAAGTGATTTACATTGAATAAAAGTTTTTGATTTTGTGTTTTTTATAGTTTTCGACACGAAAAATAAAAAAATAACGATATAGTTGGTTAAACATTTTGTATACCATTTCCCGTTCAGGATTTCAGACTTTACGATGCGGATATTCAAAAGTTCCACTCTGTGTTTTTTTATGATATGAATGTAAATGGTAACTTTTAGAAAGATTCTTGCTGTTAAGCTCAGTCCAATCTCAGTAAACAACTGGTCATATTCGACTCGATAATCCAACCACATATTCTCAAAACCCCATGAGATAAAGTCTTCCAAAATTTTCATTTACTTTTTATAATAAAAATACAAAATAGTGAACTATTGAATGTCCTCACCAGAAAGTCGGAAATCTCCAACGGAAAATGGTGTATTTAGAAACAAGTAAATGTGCTTAAAATTTAATCATCGGTAATTAGAGTTTTATCTCTTAATCTTGTGCTTAAGGGGGCCTTCCTAATAGGTTTTAACCAAATATTCCATAGTTCTTTTCGTTTTTTGATTTAATTTGTTTCTTTAATTTTTCGTCCACTAAAATGAACTGAGGAAAAGCCAAATTGACCTAAAAACCCTGTAAAGCGCAAGATTCACAAATCTTACTCCACCAGACATTTTGCCACACTCACTATATATTCAGCCTTTAAAGCAGAAGTTCTAAACCCTTTTTATACTATGGACCCTCTAAATGCCTTTCATGGACCCAAGAAACTTTCCCCAACCCCTAGATCTAAGGCTTTCAACATTTATTATGCTATGAACCCACATAAACTCTAAGCGAGCACGTCCAACCCTATAGCTAAAGACTCCATAGCCTCAACTTATGGTAACTCAGGTTAAGCCAAATAAGTCTTATTAAGTTTGAGGATATGATCGATTTGAATTCTGTTTACCAGTAGGCTCTTATTAAGTTAAGTGCACGACAAGTAACAGTCAATTCCCATACTCAAATAGCTTGCTTTTCAAAAAATGAGACAATATATTACAATGGTGTTATCGTTCACAGTCTTCTGTTCAGTAGGAAGGCTGTGCCTGCATTGAACTACAGAGTTTCTCAAAACGTGTTGGTATGCCTGATAAACATATTTTCGTATGTCATCTTAAATGTCCAGTCTGGGACTGTACTTGGTCTCTATCGCAGTAACAGCAGAAAATGCTGTCTCGCACAAGTATGCTTTACAGAAGGATTATTGGACTTTAATTGCTTTGTCTGACAGGAGCGAATATTCGTGGATAAACACTAACCAGAATGACAGCAGTTACATTCTGCGGAACATCAAGCTAGGGATGCTATCAGACTAAAATTAGGACAATAGTGCTTGTTCGCGATGAGTCAAGTCGGTTAGCTGGCATAAAAAAGAATTTCGAAACTGATCAAATGCGCTGACATCGTCGTCTCCGAAATGATTATGAAAGTAATGCGACAGCTGCTTTAGGTTGTTCAAAACGGTGGCTCTAGTGACGTGAGTCGAAATATTGTTAAGTGTAAGAAAGTTAGCTAACAATCGAAACATTATAGTTGACTAGTTCACATCTTCCCAACCATATATGAAGTTTCTTCTAAAATCCATCTACTTTGCCATGGGTTTTCAGAACATTTGAGCCTGGACCTTGCAATTACAACTTTAAACCCTTAAAAATGCTGAAAATATCTTTAACATAAGCTAGTATAGCAAACCATGTCTCATCCGCAAAGAAGTGTACAATCGAATCTTTATGCTGGTTTAGAAAAACGAGTAGCTCCTCTGGTAATATATAAACAGGATGCATAAAGCGACTACATGATAGCCACAAGACTTTTTTTATATAGCAACAAATGCTTGTGTTCGGCATCCATTTCGAGGCACACATTTTCAAAAAAATAATGTGAATGAGAAGCTGGTTTTGATAAAATTGACGATTTTAATGCATGCTTAAAACGCGTCAGCAAGATCTTCATTCATGTCCTCTGTCGCCATTGCCTAGCAGTGAATCATGCAGTGGGTTGATACAATATGAGGCTCAACTATTTTTATTCATGATACATAACTTGATTTGCGATCAGTCATCACAGAAGCCCCCGTCCGTGCACACACCAGCACATTGTGTCCAGGCAAGTCCTGATTATTCAAAGAATTCATCAAGAACACGGAAAAGTTCTTCACTAGTTATACGCCTTGGCAGTGACTTGCCGAACATAAAGTCTTTCAAGACTTAACCTCCCCAGGAGTATCGAACTTAAGCCAACAGTTGGGCTGCATTGGTAATGTCTTTTTATTCGTCTAGTTTAAATGCGAATTTGACATGCTGCAGCCGTGCAATTAGCTGACGTCGAACATCTTCAGATATGCTGTCAAATCGTATGGTCACTGTGTTATCAAACAGTATAATGGCTTTACGTTTCTGACTGACTTCCTTTCCTAAAACGACTTCACCCATGTATACTGCTGCCGTTAGAATAAGCTCTTCTGAAATTGTGGGAGGTTTTTTGGTACGCTTTAATCGTAATGCAAGCAAACATGATGCCCAAAGAGCTTTCTCGTACACAGAAGTCTGAGACGATATTTTTATGTTTTTGTTTCAAATAGGGCTGTTCTTGCTTCTCTAAATAGTCCTTCGGTTGACTGGCAAGTTCCCAATGCATCGTAGATAAATGGCGCTTCACTTTCGCAGGTTATGAGAATCGTTCGATATTGTTTGTAAAACAAACTACACAAAGAGTAGATCAACATCGGACCTCGCTGCGGTGAAGCCGAATGATATATATTTTTAATTATACTTCGGCAGTTTTATTTTTCGTTCAGTTTTGGATGCTTGATCATCAAAATCTTCCAGTTTGTATTTTTCCTCTTCAAAAAAACTAACCACGTTAGTAAACTTGACAAATTATACAGATATTGATAAACAGATGGCCAACATTTATCAAAAGTGCACACCCTTGAACGATTATAGATGTTTTAACTGTGACGCTACAGCTCAGTAGGTTAAAACAATTGCCAAGATGTGTCAATTCAGAAAACTAGCTGCATAAGTGTAATTCAGTCTAGATCAGACTTCAAATGTAGCTTAAATAAACACAAGCGGAATTTTGAATTTTGAGCATTGTTGTCTTTTACTAAAACATTCTTGCTGTTGGTATTTTTTATTTAGCTAACCAGCCAAGTAATCCTTTATTGCTAGAACATATCAATACATTTGTTGACTTGTCCACGGACCCCCTAGAAGCTCTTCAGGCACCCCAGTGGTCCGCGGAACCAAGGTTGAGAACCGCTGTTTAGAGCTATTTAATCATATTTTCAAGCAACTTTATAAAAGTTTCAAAAACCAACATTTACCTCTGTCGGTAAGATTGTTAAGTCCGTTGTTACAATTTTTAGTTTAATTACAATTTATAAAATGCAGCCGCAATGGAATTCTCGAAAAAGCTTTTTTTTGAAAAGAAACAAAATGAGGTCGAGAAAACTAATGAAAACAAGAGTGCCAAGATAAAATGGGAAAGAATCATTGATTACGTCACATTTTTTGATTTTAGATTTGAGCTTTCATCACACACGTCCCTCTCTAAATTTTCCCATTTCAGGTATTTTTACAAAACCGTTCACTTCATGCTAATTCCTTGCCAGGATTAAGCTATTGCAGGCCCTGAATACCCTTTAGGATTTTCACCACTTTTTCTCTTTTGCTTTCATTATAAATTCTAACGACCATATGAAGTTGGATGAATATCCAAGATTTTGTATCTTCATGCTTAAACCTCTAAATATGTGTTTTAATTGGCTAACTGCATGTTTTGTCTTTCACCTAAACTTTTCGGTGTATAACTATAAGTTGTTTAAAATGTTTCGATTGTGTTTTTCAGACGATATATAAATAAATAAAACATAATTAGCAAAGGCTAATAACAGAGCCTTTAATGTAAATTGTGATTTGTGACGTGTATGGTAAAAATGCTAGAATTTTATTAAATAGCAAGAAAAATCACATATTCAACCCATAAAATCTATCTTGACACCAATACGAGGGAAAGGATGTAACCTTTTCATAGTAATGAAGCTAATACCTCAATAGAACAATGCATGGCATATGAATGAGTTCAGGTCTACATTTGAGGTTGATGGGGGCAAATATGACACATATATAAGGTTTCTCGATCAAGACCGTCACTTTCCAGATCAAGTCCTTCACATATTTTAGCTCAAATTTTATCAATATGTAGCATTAAAAAATAATAAATTGTACATCTATTCATTATTTTTTTATCTCTTAAGCAACACCATCTTCTGTTGTGTTTTAGCATATTTTGGTTATAGCCATCATTGCCTGAAGGCGTAATTTCTATTGAGCTACTTTCGATTAGATTAAACAGGTCGGTTTCTGATCTCGGCGACGCTCTTTGCACAATTTTCTTTCGTTTCGAGAACAAATTTTCAATCGGGTTGAGGAAAGGCGAATAGGGTGGAAGGTATATTACCACGCGGCAATTCTCTTGCAGCATGGTCTTGACCCTATTGGTTTTGTGGAACCTAATGTCCATTATGAAAACAAACTCGTGTATTCCATTGTACAAGAAATGTTCAAAACCATCCACGATGTATCCACAAGAATGTACTTCATTGAATTGATGATCTTAACCTTGAAGAATGCCAGGAGTCCAGCGTCGTCGAGATCAGAAACGACCTATTTAATTTAATCGGAAGTGGCTCAATAGAAATTACACAATTTGGCTGTTATGGCTATCATCGAAATATGCCAAAATACAAAAGAAGGCGTTACTTAGTAGAGGAAATTAAACAATAGATGACGAATTCGTTTTTTAAATGCTAAATATTGATAAAATTTGAGTTAAAAAAATGTGACGGACTTGATCGGGAAACCCTATAATAATTTGTAAATGAATTAAATAATGGTTACCACAAAAAAATAATTCCATGACAGAGATATTTAGCCTTCTTTTGTCAACTTTCATTCTTTGAAATCTATCTCAGAATGTTAAACTACATGAATAATGAAAAAATTAAGAAACCATGTTTAGCCTAAAATTCAATAAATTTTTGCTAAAATAACGGAAGAACTGGGCATAAGCGAATCAAGCAAGGAAGGAAGATAAACTTTCTATTTGTATTATTTTTTTAAATTTATTAGAAATTTTCAAAATTCCATAAATCAAATTATACATCTATTAGTTAATTTCCTCTCTTAAGTAACACTTTCTGTTGTATTTTAGCATATTTTGGCAATAATTATCACAGTCAGAAGGTTATATTTCTATTGAGCCATCAATATATATGCCTGCTTCTGATCTCTGGGACGCTGTTTGTACAATTTTCTTTCATTTCGAGAACAAATTTTCAATCGGGTTGAGGAAAGGCGAATAGGGTGGAAGGTATATTACCACGCGGCAATTCTCTTGCAGCATGGTCTTGACCCTATTGGTTTTGTGGAACCTAATGTCCATTATGAAAACAAACTCGTGTATTCCATTGTACAAGAAATGTTCAAAACCATCCACGATGTATCCACAAGAATGTACTTCATTGAATTGATGATCTTAACCTTGAAGAATGCCAGGAGTCCAGCGTCGTCGAGATCAGAAACGACCTATTTAATTTAATCGGAAGTGGCTCAATAGAAATTACACAATTTGGCTGTTATGGCTATCATCGAAATATGCCAAAATACAAAAGAAGGCGTTACTTAGTAGAGGAAATTAAACAATAGATGACGAATTCGTTTTTTAAATGCTAAATATTGATAAAATTTGAGTTAAAAAAATGTGACGGACTTGACGGGAAACATAAATCGAATAAAATGTTTTATATTTTAATCATAAAGCCATACACTCTTTCATGACGTTTTCTATCATTAAAATGTAGGTGGGTAGATCATATTTAGCACATTGGCACTCCCACTACCTTTCGGGATTCAAGCCCCAAAACCAAATTAATTCAGTAATTTTTTATTGATGAGAACAATAATTATTAAAAGTAGTATGAATCAAAAACATGCTTTTTCTTTAAAAGCATCATATGAATCGATTTGTATGTGAACAATTTTTGATAAGTAAACAAACTACGAGATATCTTGGGGATGTCAGGCGAGGTATTACAAGTTTATGCTAATTTTTTAATTATCAGTATTTCGCCGAAACTCTGTTGTACACACACAAAAGCTCTTTATGACAAACCGTTCATTTAACATCCCGAATTTATACGGCTGCCCTTCAATATTTTCTATTACGCGTTTCGGTTCACGTTATTTTCGAATGTTTCAGAGAGCATTACAAATATAATAAAAACTGAGTAAGGATATGGAGAATCATTCGATATCACGTGTTCCAGGTTCGTTCAAATTGACTCTGAGCCACCGAATTTGTACAAATGATACCTAGAGAAACAGCCGATACATAATTCTACTTTGATCGAGTGGCTAACTGGGAAGAAATGAGAAAGCGATGAAAGTGTTTAGATTAGATTTAAGAAGAATCTGACCTAATAATAATCGGGAACAATATTAAACCGGCTATAACGACCAGTGTTTTGGAAGGTTCGAATTAATTATGGTCAAAAAGCGCGCGAATATTAATCATGGATCGTGATCTCAGAATTAAACGCAATTTGGAAAGGAAGATTTTTATAGAAAAGGATTAACTTATTTAGAGGCGCCTTAAATCAGGATATACAACACCTACCGGAATTCCCAAAAAATACAATTTGACTCCAAAACCTATACATAGGCATTGCCTTATTTTAAACGCTTTTTCGCAATAAGTACATTCATACATAAACAGGATTTTATGTATATGACAGTGTAGGCACAATATATTGTGGAATTTAATAAAACGGCTATTGGATAAACATCTGGAATGATACTTATCAACGATGTGATTCTATAATCTGACTATATTATTTAATACATGGTAATCTTCTAGCGGATACAAATTCCGGTTAATAGTAATTAGGGATATGTTAAAAAGTAAACAACGATATATCAATTACATCTGACCCAAATGAAACATTAAGTTATCGGTCAATTAGTATATGTTTGAAGATTGTCACACGCATGGAAGGGCGTAGATAGATAATTACGAATAACCTGTTATGAGGCTCTGTTTAAAAACAGTACCTGAGTTCGCATCCCAGTCGAATATAATAAATGTGGGTGATCCAAATTAAAATTTATAAAACTACTCTAAATCCATATGAAACAGTTTTTGTAAGCCGTATATCAGTGTAACAAGTAATGGGTGCCAGGCGATAAGGTATCGTAGAATGTTCAATAAATCGCCGTAATAAAAATTGGCCATTTCCCACCTTATAATCATAAAGCATACGGACTAACGAAAGATTTTCTAAGATTATCCACCTCTCTACAGGATGGACAGGTATCCTTTTTTCCAATCAAAATCCAACCTCTGATGCAGAAATCGTGAAACCTGTAAGTTGTAAGAGTACCTATGACCGCACTTGAGTTCAATAATATTCTCATTGTGAGTAAAATGTGAAAGATCAATTCCTGGAGCACAACTCGAATAAATCTCATCTCTTTCTTCTTGATAGTCCACGATCACGAGTCCACATAACGCACAGATGTTCATGGATGCTCGTGAAACAGGGATAGTGTGTCCTGAAATCTCAGATTACTGAAAACCCTAACCCCCAACCTAACATGCACTTTTTCGGTCAGTAAAAAGGCCGTATCTCGTGTGAGTAATCCAAAATATAAACCACAGAAAAGTGTATATAATAGGATACTGGCAAATTGGTCAAACGTAAACGGATCCGCGAAAAACACAGACAATATTAAAAGTGTAGCGGAGATGCTGACGAGCAACTCAGACACTAGATGACAGTAAAAGTAGGCCATATATACTAAACTAAGTTTAGTTTAGCACTAACCGGGGTGTAGTTAGGGCGATCGGCACCTTTCGAACCTTATTAAGAAGATAAATAGCTCCTAATGTGTAAATCAGCCATATAATGACGGTTTTAAAAGATCGCCGAAGTAGCGATATAATGAATGGAATTATCCATAGCAAAAAGAGGGTTGATTTCTAGTTAATTACAACGTTTACGAAGTATGAATCGTGATGAATCTTCTTCCATTTGTTTAGAGCGACTTGAAATAGTAAAATCGCTAGGAGTATAAATAAAACGAAAAAAGCCCCTTTTTCGTCGTTTTCGATCAAATAGCTATTGTTAACTGATTTTGAATTAATTTCCATTAGGCACGCCGCAAATCAAACCGCAAAACCAAGCCGCACCCATTGTATAAGGATGTTGAGAGATCCATTCCATTTTCGATCGTTCGAATACGACCAGGCATGGGAGAAGATAGAGAGCGTTCTCGAATCGGTGCTGGCCGTAGGAACTGCGAAAATGATCTCCAGCCAAGAGTGGTTTCATGCGTTCTAGTAAGCTTACAACTTCAACAGCTATGTGTTCATGATGCATATGTCGTCTGAAGATCCCTATGGTGTCGATTTATTTTTCAAAACCAGGGACTTCATGCTGAAGTTTGCTAAAGTTACCACCCAAGTAAGTTTTCGTATACATCGAGAAATTAGAAGCTTTATCCGGCTTAGAATTTTCAGAAAAATACTTTATTGAGTGGGAAAAATATCGAACAGCCATGACATATGCTAACAAACTTTTCGAGTTTTTATTTATGATTATAGTTCGTTTAACAGAAAAGTATCAAAGATTAAGAGCGGTCTAATTTCTCATTCCGTAAAATTGCAATCATTGGAAGAGATCAGCGAGATCGAGCCTGTATTAGTACTCAATTATAGTTAATGCAAAACATTTGGCTTAATGAAATCATTCAACCTCTACATAATAAGATCTACATAGGGTTCTCGAACTTTTTTAATGAGTAATTCCGAGGTATAAGCAGGATTTCAACTCAAAACGATAATACACACGCCGAGAAATGCCTAATGTTGATGCGTTCATTTGCGAGCTCCATCCATCAATGTGAAGGGGCTGAGTCGGAATCGATTGATTCTCGATTGTTTAAAATCATCGTTGAGCACACAAAATTGATGATGGAACAAATAATTACTACTTCTATAGATGAAGATTTTGATCAGTACTTAACGCAATCCGTGACTTGTCTTGACCACGTGTTCATCATTGTTCCGAATATTATCGAAGAACAACATTCTCATTTTCAGGAAGCACGTGAATTTCTGGCTAAACTTATCATAGGGGACCATACCCCTGCTCTCGTGCAAAAGTTTACGCAAAGTTTAAAGCAAAACGATAACCCAAGTATGATAATTATGTCTATAGTTTGTGATAAGATATTGAAGATTTCGTGCGATCATTCCTCTTTGTTTGAACAGGTTTCAAAGGAATTCTTTGAGTTTGTTGTAAAGGAAATAAAGAAAACGTTTGATGATTACATCGAAAAACCAAATAAATTGTGTGATATTCTGTCCAGTAAATACGCTCGGTTTGAAAACTTCATAGATAAGTATGCCAAAATCAACGATGAACTCAACCTTAAGCTCCAAAGTGCTCTCAAGATGGTAGTTGAAGATGTTGAAGAGAACATGCAATTTGTTTTTACCTTCACCAAATATTGGGAACAGTTGGTATTTTCTGCCCAGCCGTTAGGTATCGATGTTTCGCACAAACACATGAATATCATTTCTCGTATTTACTCTCAGTTTACACACCGTGAAAAATTCCATCGAGTGATGATTCATCACATGTGTCGGAAAATAGTGTATCATCATCCTGAAAATCCCAATATTGAAATGTTTAGGCCGCTATCTCAATATTTGACGGATGATTTTTTCATCTATCTTAACTCGCTTATTGCTGATTACACATCATCGCGTGAGATAGAAAATCAACATAAACAAAAAAATCCTTCTCAATTGTCATGTAAACTAACAGTAGCGAGAGAAAGGTTGTGGCCATTCAATGTATCTGATTGTGGTTCATATTATCCAGAAGAACTTGCTCAATATTTAGAAAGCTTCTCTGAGTTTTATCGAGATAGATTCAAATGTAGGAAATTGCAATATGCTCACGACGAAAGCAATGGAATCATTAAATACACTATAAATTCGGTCGAATATTTCTTTGAGCTGAACGGATGTCAACTGTCTTTACTCAATCTGTTGTTGACTGGCCAAAAAACTGAACAGTAATGGGAGTTCTAAGACAGGGAAATTGAATCCACTCTTCGACTGAAGACACGCAAAATATTTGACTTGTTTTTACCTTTCATTCGTCATAATATTGTAACTTATGGTGAGGTTTGGTTTTTTATCATCAAGGAACAGAAAGTGTTTCGTCTCAACAGGAATTTCACATCAAAATCACAGCACGTTTATTTAAATCAGTCAGCTACTGTCTCGTCTAAGGATGTAAAAATGTATCTAATGTCAGGAGGTCGAAAGGGTTACGGTTAGGCAAAGCAACCTTTTTAATGACCGCACCACTCACGATGCTCTTCAATGCTTGATCACAAGAACGATGAAACTAAACAAACAACTCAAGTTCGATCAACTGGTGCGAATTGTAACACTTTCGCTCATGTAAGCTCCAAGAAAACGACCGTTCTGTGGAAATAAACGAAGAGCAGGTCAAAAACTGTTTGGAAGGTCTAGTGAATATGGATTTCATAAGAAGATCTGAAGACGACTCTACTTTATTTGTTTACTCTGAGTAGTTTTGCGTTTCTTTGGTAATGCCAGTATTGGGATGTTGAGAATGTTCGCCAGGATTGTTGTGATTTTTGCAAAACATAGAACACTGTTCAGTATAACGACAACCTATTTGTTTCTCTCACTTACCAGTACGAGATGAAAGCAGGCATTTTCGAAAAACTCGGAGCCGTAGTTAACCCCAAACGCAAGTCCAGTTAAACTGATAAGGGCCACGTCAGACAGGGGGAAGGGACTTTTCGAAATTGAGGCAAATAACAGCTTCATTGAGATTGTTCCGATCGACGAACCTATTAACATGATGGTGGTAATTGGTTTCTTTTGAAAAAGCTTGATTTTAGAATTTGTGTAAATGTAATACCAGATTAAGAATATGTATAGGAACGGAACGATCGGGGAGAGAATGCTGGTGTTCTAATGTTAATATAGAGGATACAGCAACCGATGATCCGTTTTTCCCCTTACCACGTGTGAGGATTCGCAGAAGGTAGCTGGGTAACGCCGTAATATTTAAAAATATCACTCCGAAGCAAACAATGTCAAATGCACTGAATTGTTTGTATATCTTAATTATTAAGAAATGAAACAATGATAACATTTAATACTAGTGGTCTTAAAAATAAACATGCAGTGAAACAAATATTCTCGTAAATAAGTTAGGTGACAGTTTCGATTGAAGACGCCAGAAAGAACCAATTTGGTGGTTTGGAATAGTAGCAGAACGCCTTTTTCTTGTGATGGTTAATAACTTTATAATATTAAACTTTAGTTTGTTCCTTTTCTGATTGATAATAAATTTTGAACTTGTTCTTCGTCTCTAAAATGCTGTTTGGGTGAAATTTAAGTTTTGAAACGCAAAGGCACACTAATATCTAACAAAGATGATTGGCCCACGTTGTATGTAAAAGAATTTCTGAGCGAATTTCATAACTTAAATGGTGCTAGTTGAATAAAAGACTGACGTGTGATGAAAGCTGAATGTTTATTTAAGAAGCCGTGGAACCTATTTATCAATAAGCCACTTAAAACTCTGTAATGTAGAAAAATTGCTGATGAACATTTAAATTATAACAGATGCGTTTACTCTTTTAGAATGCCGAATAAGTTACCATTTGACTCATTTCAGCACAATATTGGCAATAATAATCCAAAGTAACTCAACTGCCTTAAATGTGATTGTGGTGTCAATGTGTAATAATTTTCGGTGGCTTGCAGTTGGTGGATTTTAGTCTGGTAATGATGAGGTTCACAGCGATACAGTTAAATCCGGTTGAGTGCACACTGCTTAACTGAACCAAAAGTTTCGGTCCCTTTTTAATGTGGCTGTGTATACTTACTTCAGATATTTGCATACTTCGGTTAAGTCCACGTTTATGTCAGTTGCTGAGGCCGTGCACTTAACTGGAGTTGGCTGTAGTAAAAAAATTAAATCACGGACTTCAAATGGCAAATCATGAATTCAATATATTGATTGTGGTTCTGTGAAAATATCGATCTATTTAGGTAGATTTTGAAAGTCTATTGGTTATAAAGACATTTGTAACGGTTTCAAAAAAAATGATAATATTGCCTACCTGAGGTATTTTATTAATAATCAGATAAAATATTGCATTGTGGATCATTGATATTTCATGATTGTTTGTTTGTTCTTGTAAAAAATTAACACATTAATTTCACAATCTTCATGGTAAAATAAAGCTGCCGATCTTTTTGGATTTCCAGTGACACTCATGCTTTATTCACATAAACAAAATTTGAAACATTTTTTGTTTATTTATTTCTGAAAATGTTTTTAAATACTAGTTTTAAACATTTTCAAAACTGGATGAAAGAAACATTGAGAACAATCTCAACCTTATGTTAATAACAACTAATTTTGCATTCAATATGACTTTTGAGAGGGTGGAAAATTAGCTTTAATATTATATAATTTTTCAAACAATTATAGCAGTTTGAAATTTTTAAATGATGGAATTGGTTAACGAACGAAAAAATTCCGGTTCGTATGATCAATGAATGAATAAAAAAACCGAAAAATCGTAATTATATCAAACACCCTAATCTGACGAATTTTAATTTTACATTAATTGAATGTATGGCCAATTTTAATTGAGAAAGGATTCGGCAAAGTTGATTCATAATAGCCATACAATCTTTAAACTCACAAAATATAGTTTTAATATTCATTAAATGGTGTTTGGCAGAACAATTTTAGCACGCTATTGGTTCGCGATATCGTGTCTTAGATTTTAATATAGACTCTCGAAAAATTAGAAGAGAACCAAAGATTCCATCCAGATGATAAATTTCAAAAACTAAAAACGGTATTTTTGGGTTATTCATAGAGTTGAGGCGAGTTTATTATCGATAAAATCCATATATATATTCGGATCAACTATATTTTCATATGAATTCGGAAGTCCTCAAAACAAACAATGAGTTCAAGCCTGATAAAATCAAACACAGTCGCATCATAATGAATCGTGGAGACGTAGAATATACGTTCGTATTAAATTTATGAACTTGTCATATCAAACTGTTTGCAAATTGCGAATATGTAAATGGATTAGTCAGCAGATATGGCAACGCGCACCTTGTTCTAAGGTTCTGTTCAAAATATAAAGCAGTACATTAATCAAAATGAATAAATTAGGACAGAATGTAACTAAGGAACGCTTTAAACTTAAAAATAACCATAACTTCCACCTAAATATACCTCATGTTTACAATTAAATCTCACAAATCGATATGATTATATCTCAATAGAAATGAATATTTCTACGACCCTAAACCATAATATGTCAATAATATGTTTAAAACAAAAAGATCTTCCATTCCAAAGGTGCAGGCACAAAAATATTTTTTTACATCTAGAGACAACAAGTCATAAATATTAGAAATCAATTTAAACAATTTTTGAATTGAATATTACTACCGATTAAACCCTTCTGGGAAAATGGATGTTGTAAGATACATTCAGCAAACTTTGCTTATAACTTAGGAAGTTATGAATAGAATAAGCCATATTTGAACCATAACTGATAGGGGGTTATTCTAGGATGAAAAAATCAATCGGCGGAGGTTCGCAGAGAAATAATAATTAAATTACCTTTCGTATATGAAAGTTAAAAAATTAGGTATTTTCAAAGCCATAGAAATATTATGGCACTTATGGCTGTTTGTAAAAGAATCGTGATGGTTATTTAGGTTTTTAAGTCACATTGTATTCAACGATCAAATATTAGTGATTTACTGAACATGAATCAAATATCAGACATTTAGTACAAAAATCATATCATAGAGATATTCTTAAAACCCAAAACGAAAATAAAGTTTAAACGAAGTATCACTGCAATAAATATATAGCATTACATTCAGAAAAAAAGAACATAACCAAACCTTGATGTGGAAATAATAATTAGGGATTACAATTACGAGTAAGTGGGTAAGAACTGCACATATTTGGGCCTCTGTAACATTAAATCTGATTATCAAAGAGGTTACCGGGAGAAGTGAAATGACCCAGTCACGTAGTTGGTCCAATGAATGACATATAACTCCAGAAACGAGCACCAAATAGCGTACATGAAATAATCATTGCCCACCATTCGAGTGGCGCATCCGAGATTGATCATTGAAAATAGCACCGCAAAAGCATCACATCCGTGGTCAAAGACCTCACCCAAAGGAGATCCCGCATTCAGGCGCCTGGCCTGCATTCCATCGATTGCATCAAAAGTCTGGTACGCAAACATTGCAAAGGCGCCATAAATATTAACCCACCATGGCACCTGAATCGTCATTTGGCGGGAAAAATAAAGGAATAAGAGTGTAGAACTAAATAATATACAGGAACCAATTAGCGTAAGCATGTTGGGGGAGATGGTAAGGGGAACGAACTTGAGAAAATATGTCCACCAGTGATAGAGCGTAGGCTCAAGGAATGACTCGCCATGTTTTATGTATTTGTGGTTACGGATGGCATCCAAACTTTTTTCGTCCAACTGATCGAAGTATCCAAATGACATGTGCAAATTGAACGACCGAATACGCAGCAAGGATTAACACCTTTCCACACACCCGAACAGTTTTCAGTCCGGTTTAATGTTGTGTGAGTCGTGATTTGAAGTTTACTGACGTCAAAAAAAAACTTTTTACATTAATTTCGAGCATTTAAGCCTTAGGGATGCTTTAACTAATCTATTGCTTTCTTAGTTGTTAAAACTATCAAAAGGCTTTTACTTCCTTTATCTATATCTAGTCGTATGGGTGCATGATCATAAAAACAATAGACTCATTAGAGTCAGAGGTGCGCGGACCCCGCCAGGCTGTTAATTCTATTGACCTGTTGAAACCTAACAATTGGAATTAATGTATTATGGAATAACGAGGCATTAGTAGTGTAGTCGTGACTTCAGAAATATTCGTAAGTTTTCCCTGGTTGTATTCTGTCCAATTCAATAAGAATTAATTGAAACCTCTTATCAACATAGACACACCTCTGTACTAGAATATATATTTCAATCACCCAGTTAAGTTATTGTCTGAATCGGAATTATCTTGTCTCATTTTCTATATAAAAAGACACCATGTCAAAGCAAATGTTTTTTAACAACAGAATCAAACTTGACTAGCAGTCTGCGTCTGTTCCAAATGATTTGTAGCTCCTTCACTTTGTTACATTCATTATATGTTTTGAATGTGGTTTATTTTTATAGATGCTGATCAATCCGATCTATATACACAAGACGACCAGAAGATGAGGGCCTCTATCAATGACCTGACAATGAATCCAACAAGAGATAAAGGAACTCACTGCAATGTCTTGTATAAATTTAAAAGGTGGTGGTTTGAGTTAGTTTCGGTTTGATACATGGATGTACACTTATTCCTGGTATAGCCAATTAAATATGCGAGCCAAATGTAAAACCCAAAATTTTGAGATGAGTTCGCATAATTTTGTCGTCGGATTTTTCTAATAATGAAAAAATATAAAATGCACCATTTTGAGTGAAATTATTCAGTCTTTCGATGTAGGTTAATACTCAATAGAAATTGAGATTTATATTCCAAATTTCTGAGATAGATGGCCAGATAAATTAAACCAAAGGTTATTTTTGCTAAGTTCTAAGCATAGGATGTAAAATAAGGTATTCTATAACCATTAAGATTATGGGTCACCTATTTGAGAACGCAAACATCATGATGGTAACAGCTTTCTCCTTGAAAGAACCTTTAGTTTTCCTTATTAAAATGTTATCATCAGCATTACAGGCCAGCCAAGGCCTGGTCCATACCTCGATTTCAGCGTCTGGAATTATGTGCCAAGGTCGTCGCTGCCGGGGCCGAGAGGCGCCGAGGAGTAGACCAGCTCCTTGGGGTTGAAGAGCCGGAGCTAAACTGGGTGTTTACTACCAACCCTAGTGTGTTTTAATTTAGCTATTTTTGCTATCATCAGCATCTAAATGAGCATTTCCTGTCATTTGAACTGATATAGAAAGTATATTTGTTTTATATCTTTATTCCGGATTTTTTGTTTATTTTTGAAAATATCCTGTATTAATCGCTGTCTATTTTAGAACATCGATTGGAGTAAATAAAAGTCATTTTAACCAGTTGTGTATAGATATTATAACGGAACTTTTTAAGTGTTTTCTTTAAGTTTGAATTTGCAAACCACCTATGAAGGAAGGACTTACCATTTAAAGTTAGAAATATCAAAAGATTTTCACTCGTTCGATGCCGATGTATTAACATGTCCCACACTAAAATAAGCATTCACAAAAAACGCTTGTTTAGTTTTCACTGTATAACCCCACCCTTTTAGTTAGCATGGTGGATTGTGCTGCTATTCCAAATATGAGAAAGTGTCTTAAGTGATAATAACAGTAAACTCAACAGCGAGAAAGGTATATAAATCATGAAACGTATCACAAGTCAACTAATTCCCGTTGACTTTTTTTTAATAGTGACGTCAAGTTCTTGAATCTAATATCGGCTTTCCTGCTGTTAGTTTGAGTTTCCTTATGAACAATACCAGATTCTCTATTATCAGTGATGTAATATTTCTCTGACACTCAACAGGATGGTGACTCATAAAGGTCCATTCTATGAGGTCCAATTTGTTTTTCCCAACACCAAGTTTCCCTACGAGGTAGATTTATATAGGTTTGATTTTACTGGGTTTCCAATTACACAAACATGTTTGCGAAACGATATGTATTAAGTGCCACAAATGAACAGTTCTTTTTCGGGGTTGCTTTGATTTCGTAAATGAAGCCTGAAATATCTGGATTAAACTAATCTATGGCACAACTTAGGGATCAATGAGCCAAAAATTCAAGCAATGATGTTATGTATGTTGGATAAATTTACCAAGACCAAGCCTTTGAATGGTTAGGTGACTGTATATTCCTTACTGATATTGGGAATCATGAAACCGATTTTAATGATCACGAGATCAAATTAACTGCTTACAATATAGTATTTAATCATAGGATTGGAGAGATGCTCGAAAAATCATCGTCCGTAGTTACTGTGGTCAATAAACAGAGGTTTTAAAGTTCGCGTGCAGTCTTAACCAGATAATATTCGATTCCTATCAAATTTCATACTTAGAACCACCGTCTTTTTCATCAAGCGCCCTTATTAAAGACTTCATTCTTAATCTCCAGTGATTTCATTGATGTGGATCCATTCAATCAAACCACAATAGTGGGTTCTTTGCTTACAGAGTTGTAGATTCAATTTCGTCAATTGTAGAAGGACTTGATAAAAATTACATATATTTTGTAATTAAAAACTATCAATTAAGGCAGGAGTCCTAAACCTCGGGGTCGAATGACATTTTTTGTGGGGTCGCTTAAGAAAATGGAAAATATGAGGTATTTGTTCATTCAGGCGAGTAAAAATTATAATTGAACATAGTTTTTCTGCTGGTTGCTTGAATTGTTTTTCTGTTTCTCTTTAGAAGATATAGCTAACTCAATAATCTGATTTCAAACATTTTAACTGTTGCAACATAAATTTATTTAACTATTTCAATGAAATTAAGCGCGTAAGGCTGCGTAATTTTACACCATTGCAGGATCAAAAGCATATCACAGATATTTGTTGTATTATAGACTTGGTCGGTTAGTAACATAATGCAAACGCGGTGCCGTTACAAATTAGTAATATTCCACAGTTTTTTAGTTCTTGTAATTGAAAGTAATGTTTACAAATGGAACTGCTATGATTTTGTGAGATTTATCGTACGTTCTCTGTAGACTACGTATAGTGAGTTATATTCGTGAATTTAACTGGAATGAAATACGAACAACGATCTCAAATAAAAGATCGTGAAAATAAGAAAATATAGTAACGACTATTTATGCTACGGTTTCACATTAATAGTTCAATCTTGAATTAAGAAATTCAAATATACTATTTGTGGCAAAGTTCTATCACCTGAATCTATGGATCCAAGCAAAGTGAAACGTCATTTTGACGACAATCAAAACATTATTGACTAGACAAAAAGTATTTTAGATTTAAAGCCGATGGAGTCGGCGAGCCCAGGCTTGAAATTGGTGGCACTTACAATAGTTCAAGCATAGCTGAGGTTTAGATTCCTTATTTAGTGGAGGTCAGAATCATCAGATCTATGAAAAATCTCATAATATCTAAGTAGTCACAGGGTTTTGCATACGTTATGGGACACCGTGTGTACCATGTTGGCACATCGTGCGTTTCTTGTTAGGACACCTTTTGCGCTTGTGCGACTCAATTTTTTATCAAATATTTCCTGTTATGTAAAAACTAAAAAAAAATAGATTGAGGGGCAAGCGAAACAATAAAAAAAATTTATTAACAAGTATCCTTTACTTTGCTTGAATTTTATCATCCACTGTTCTGAGGGAGGTTGACACATTTTTCTTTATTTTTTTAACTACCGGGTTTTGCATCCATTATGGGACACTATTCCTATCAAATTGGGACATGAAGGGTTTCAATTTCAGAACCTCGTGCGTGTAACATATTTTTTACTAAAATCTTTCCTGTTATTTAAAAACTAAAAAATTAACACAGGTCAAACATAATAATAGATGGATTTACCTCGTTTTGGATCCAACGATAAACAAAATTTTTTTCTATATGAACATTTTCAACGTATTTTTCAAGTTGCGAAAGATTTTTGATGAATGTATGCGCATGAAAGATGATCGTTAAGAGTAATAAATAGTTATTTTATTGTGCTTGACCCACACTATTTTTCTCGATTTTTTACTTAACAGGAAAGTTTTTAGTAAAAAATTGAGAAGCACGTGAGCAAAACATGTCTCAACGTGAAACACATGGTGTCCTCTAATGGATGCAAAACCTGTACTGTTGGGGACATCAAAATATATGGCTCGAATCATGATTCAGGTACAATTTGTTCATAAATTTAATCGAATTTACACATCTAACGACCCAGTGCACAGAAGAATAGCTGACACGTCTGGTGATATTCTCGATTAGATAATTAATGAAATAAAACTTGCTGAACTTTCACTATTTATATTCAGTTTGATGAATCCAAAGACGTTGTAAATTGTTAACAATTATTCGTTTATGTGAGTTACATATACATTATGGTGATTTTAAACACGAAGTTCACTTCTGTAAACTTCTTGAAACAACTAATATGGCAGTTGATGTATTTGAAAAAATTAATTAATTTCAAGAAATGTATAAAATCCTTCTGTAAAATATTTGTGATGACGGTGAAGATGGTACTTCAATTTTGCTAAGATGTCTGGATGTCAAAGTATTGTGAAGAATGAGCCAAAAACGTCGTTAAAACTCACTGTA
>JWZT01004873.1:252149-268862 GCA_000827895.1 Thelohanellus kitauei
TAAAAAATTAATCAAGAGTTCGTCTCATGTTTCGGAAACTGCTAGCCAATAAATGAAACAATAAAAAATCTTTACTTTAGATAATAAAATCAGACGCTCATTTCGTTCATAACGATTTTCAGGACAATAATTTTTGGTATGAATAATCGACTTAGAATAAATAAGTGAAATTTATGAAGATAGTAGATGAACCATCCACGTTTCAGTCATTTTTCAAAAATAAGCTGGGATTTGATCATATTACATGTTGACTTACTCTGCTGTCTAAAAATTTACCTTGATAGGTATCGCAAATGTTAATCAGTAAAAAATAATAAATCTTGGAATATAAACAAACGATCTTCATAATTTTGAGATTTTTAAGTATCCAAAGATTATAATTGGTAGAATGACTACCAGGGTTTGCATCTAAAAATTCACAAAGTGCAATAAAAAATGAATTTCTTAGAATTTAATAAACTAACTTAAATAATATTTCAACAAACTGATATTCCCTATCGATGAGCTCTTCATTCATTGGGGAAAAAATGTTCTGAATAATTTTTATGATTAAAAAACTTGTTGATGTGACGTCCGTAAGCCTCTGCCATCATTAATGATGTGGTTTTCTTTTAAAAATATTTCCCAAAGCATGAATGAAAAAAATCGTCAGAGAATAACAATTTATTTTCGTAATTTTTGGGTTAATTAATTACGTTTTACAGAATGCATTCATTATTGCAATGAGTGGATTTTTAAATGCAAAGTCGGTACCGGTGTTGAGAAAATTGACATACTAAGAGTTTTTTTTTAGAGAGATAACGGAGATAAGCATCAATACTCTACTCAACCCGGTTATCTTATTTCAGAACATTCATACTTTTCATCTGTAAAAAAGGCGCTAGTAATTGTGGTAATCTTCCGGAATTAACCGATATTTAAGCATAAAACCGGACACGGGATTCTATGGATGAAAAATCACTCACTGTCAACAAAGATTGGGACTTGTTGTTTATTAGTCAAGACTTATGGTGTTAAATGGAATCGAATATCACTACGGTGTTGTGATTGTTCTGTGAGAAGCACCGAATTAAGAATAGCTGGAATTGTTTTCGTACCATCTTGAATTATGATTATGTAAAACTGATCATAATTTTTGAAAGAACGAAAATGGATCGATTGTCACTGCCCTTAAAACGCTTATGATGAACCGAAATTTTAATCACGGAATACGTAGGTCGAATGATACAATAATTCAAGTCAGGAATCAAATTTAGACAATTATCGGTTTTCAAATGAAGTATGATTAAATTATAATTGTCAGTTAAGATAATTGAGGCCATGCTATTTTTGTGATACCTCTGCTTTAAAAGCATGAAAAAATGAAATCGTCCCATTTACCAACAAGTGTTTCGAAATATGTACTTATAATGGTCATATGTCAACTTCCAGACAGTTGCTCGAGGTGGAATCGCCATTCTCAAAGGTGCAAGCCAGTATGTATTTTTATCACTATTTAATCATATTCCACCATATTTTAAATTTAGTTTATCAATTTTTATGCTAGCTCTAACGCCTTTGAAGCCGAGAAATTAAAAGCCATTTATTCACCTAAAGAAGTATTTTAATGTTCTTGACTCATTAACTGGCACTAAACTAGGAAAAAAAATTGAAAAAATCGAAATAGGATAATAGATTTGGAAAACGAAACATCAAACTATGCATTCTATGATACTTTCACAGTTGAACGCATTTTTATAAGCAGACAACAGGTGGTATTTCAATTTATGCATTATAGTTTGAACAAGAGAACCCAGATCACAAACCAATGAGAGCGTCCAAATATCACTATCTTTATTTGACTTTTTAAAAATCTGGTTTTGCAGGTGTTCTGCTTCTTCTCGATTCTATTCCCTTGACCCAAAGAAATATATTACTATTTTATGATTCTCATAATTTATCTAGCCTTTTAATGAATTGAAAACTTGAAAATATTATTCATTAATAGAGCGTATATTAGTAAAAATCCTCACTAACTTATATGACCATATTTGGACTGGGGGCCTTCATTAAAAATACATCTTTTTCAGTTCAGTATTTTGTGAATTGTTAGTTTACAGAACAAAAATATATCGAATACAGCCCGCTAATTTTTTGCCATTCGGTTCGAAGATGTGTAATCTTTCAGAATAATTAGAAAAGGATTTCACCAACACGGCATCAGAAACTGGTGCCAATAAATCTTCTGATAAAATGTGGCGATATTTTACAAAACGTTTCCTTTTTTAGTGATTATAGAATTGAACTTAAATAAAACCTTGGATCTTATTCTGCAGATAAAAACAATATATTAATCATTTATGACGCGAAGATAAGACCATCACATGATATTCTAATGATTCTGCCAAATGAAATAACAACATCCGTTTTTCAAAATCTTGGTTTGTAATCAATAACATTTTTTTACGAATCAAAGCCACTGAATTTAGTCTGAAATAATTCTACATGCTGCAGTTTTTAAGGGTGAAAAACGTCCAAACAATTAATGGTAGATCATTTCGAAACACAATGATATATTTGCACAAATAGAGTATTTCGCTGGGAGTCACTAGATCACATTGAAACCAGAAATATCATCACACATTCATTTTTGGAACTGAAACCAATTGTACCGTACATCCAATAAAAACGAAAAGCTATTTTTGACATTTTCCAAGAATGTTAAAATGGTGATATGATCAACTCTCGTAATACGATGGAAGGCTTAATTTTCGTACCTGTTAACTACATTGTTGTATTCAAGTGTACACTGAGGAATCGCCTAATCATAAAACTTGGATTTTATGTTGTTATTTAACATGGAATGGACAACGCCTTTCCAATTTAAACCAACTAAGTGATTTATCAATCGTTGAACGATTACAAGTTTAACACAACTTTGAGAATGAGTTTTGTTTTGTAAAAGGATATATGCGTACCTTCTGAAAATGTTAAGCCCAGTATTTAGAAATAGATAAAAAAATAAATTAGAGTCTTCATTTGAATTATACGAATTATAACTTTCAAGTAACTTCAATTTAACTTGGTTCTTCATACTTATAAAAGGAACTTGGGTATTCAGCCAACCAATATTCTGTCATATTTAAACGTTCTATCGTTCAAAATGAAACGATCTGCTTTTAGAAAGCATTATTCTTCTTGAGTCGATCCTATTTTTGATTCAAATAAAGAACCCAGTTTTTGATACGATCTTTTTGAATATATTAGAGTTCCCTCGTAATTTTGGGTATATATCACTTGTTTCAAAATCATTTGTTTTATTTCAATAGGATTATGAGTCATTTATATCTCAGACATTGGATGAAATCTTCAATATTAGTAAATATATCAATGTACCAATTTTTAAAAATAGAAAAGTTACGCAAGTTGGCATATTTCTTTCGTGATGTGTTCGTTTGAGTTAATATGTATCTGTTTAGAGTGAATAAGATAACGGTACGAAACTGTCCCATAAAAACTATATGATCTGTTGCCAAGATAACCACGTCAGAAAACTTTCGGTAAACGACGTGGATTATTGCAAGACTGAAATGAAACAATACCTGAATTGTTTAGGTAGCAAAAAAGTAAAAATTTTATGATACAGGAGAAAATAATCGAAGTGATGATTAATTATTTCAAACCAAACAACAATGAACCGAGTTCAATAAAACAGCTATCCGTTGAAACTGGAAAATTAATGCCAAATGTGGATTACTATGATTCCCTATACCCAAATCATTCATAACCAGATCGATTATTATGAGATTTTAACCCAAAAACTTTATCAATTTTATTCTTCTAAATACAACAAACCGATATCCGAGGTCGTTTGATCACATCTTGGCTTTCAGAAAAACCTTTACGCGTGTGAAATCATTTAGCATTCATTGAGAAGCATATTTTGTTGACAAAATACTATATTTTAATTTTTAAAGCATTTCCGATTGTGAAATGGCTGTAACCTTAAAATTGTGTGTACAAATACTCATACCAACTATGTTACAGCGAGAAAATCTGTAGGCAATCAGATTCATGATCCCTGGAACATAAACTGATGGACTGGATCTTATCAGATTCTCAGGTAAACAGTTTAACATTCCGTAAATTTTAGCTAGAGTTCAAAATAGAATGGTATAGAAAATTTTCATTTTATGGGAACAAGATCATTCTGATAAGGGCCTAACATTTACAGATAAGAAATGGATATTGGGAAATTAAAAGGTCAGTCCTGACATCAAGTTCACCTGGACGTAGAAGAATATTTCATACAATCTATTATCGAATCAGCGCAAAACCTTTTAAAAATAGCTGATAGCCATAGTAGAAACTGGAATCTATGTGCGATCAGATCTAACCAAACATCAATAGGTAAACGACGAGCCTATTGATGGTTCAAAGCTATGTGTACTGTTTTGGTGCCTACATCAGTTAAGTATCATCCGACTAGAAATTTATTCTGAAATTGCATCAAAGCTTTGATGACACTCTCAGATGAAGAGGTTCCCTATTCAACCTTTCAATGCTAATAGTTTTTTCGTATTCCAATATCTCAAATCTCCTGATATTCGACTGTTATTCATCCATCAGATAGACTTGATTCTAAGGTTCTCTTGACAGTACAAGTAAAAACATTATCTGAGATTCAACAACGAGTTGACACACTTCGCTATTAAAAATTAATGAATTAAACTTGCAGACAGACCTCCTCAGTTCTTCATATCATATCTTAAGCCAAACTTCAATTTTTATCTTTTTAATTTTATTCGAAAGCACCTAAAAATGGATGTATTTGGTTATGATACCAATTAATTCTATTGACCAGACCGAGAGACTGTTAACCAAAAATAAATATGTTATTAGGAGATAACTAGCGCTTTTTTAGTCATTCTCTGTAAGAAAAACACCAATAATCTTTTGAACAAATACTAGAGGAGTGAATTAAGAGATCGCTGTATCTTAAACTCAGATGTTACAACCAGTAGTGTTTTGATGCTGAAACCAGTCAGTTTGAATCTGTAAAGACCGATAAGTTTTGGAATAATGAAGCAAGTTATATGTTATATTGGTTGTTCAACTCGTTATAATATAGAATGATGTCTTCATCACTCTTTAAGTCACCTTTCTCTTCAAAGATTTATATTAAAACTGGTTACCAGCAACCTGAAAGTTGAAGTGTCTCAGCATTCACATTATAAAATGGAGGTTAAATTAAAGATATTTCATATTTTTCTTCAGCATTAGTGTTCCGAGTTCGGGTGGTCTATATTTGAACTTGTTTGGGATTCTCATTGACGAAAAGGAGAAGGGTGACTTATTAACGAATGGAAACTAACTGATTGCTCTAACTCCATGTAAAGAAACTCGATCATCATGTTTTAATCAAGTCAAGTTGACGCAGGTTTTCCCTGTACCAATTCAAAACTCAGGGCTAACCATGAGAAGAACCATTCTGGACCCGATTGACATTCATATATGTTCGTTTTTGTGCCTGAAATATGAAATGATTTTACTTTAAAATAAATCTACTCTTTAATGGTGTAAAATCTCATTTTTGTCAATTTCGCTTTTATTTGTTAGAAAGCAATCACGACTAATTATAAATACATGCCGTACGATCCAACATATTCCTTAGCTTTTAATATAAATAACCCCACTAATATCGTGAAACAATCAAAGGTTTCAACTTATGCGGTCATTTAAATTGACGATGACAGAGTTGAGAAATTTAATAGAACAGAAACTTACCAATGTTGATCATATTTAATGGCTATTGATAAATATAGTACCTGTTAAAACTGGGCATTAAATAGGCGCCTCTTGATTTCTATTAGAGTTTATGGGTGTCACAGGATATTGTCTCATGAACAGATATTAGACTTACTTCCAGACAGAATTACAATAAACACTGTTTCTTAAAAAACCATCAGAAAATTAGGCATTCTTGAGTAACATATCTCCCGAAATTATTGGGTTGAGGATTAACATATAGCGCTAAACCTCGATGGCTGGCCAAAAATTGGTGAACCCGGCTTGTATAATATTCCAGATAGAAACTTATAGATAAGATAATGTTACTAAGCTATTTCTACGATCCGAAAGACTAATTTTTATTGGTCAAATATTATTTAATACGTTTCATATAAAAACATGACCTCCAAAAAATGAATGATTGAAATTTTAAGGCGTATCATCAGATGGATATGATAAGCCACTTCTTTTTCTAACACCTTGTTTGATTATGTTGAAAATTGATTTTATGACGTTTTGTGGTACGTTGTTCCCAAAATAAAGGGGTACTAGCATTTGTAAGTAGACCCCCAGTTTATAATGGGCTTTCTAGTTTTTTAGTCTAACTGTGAGTAACTGTGATACTGTTGACTGGTATGAAGGTCAAGGAGGTAAAGGTTTTATAAGATAAATGGATGGAAACAAATCCAAAATTAGTTTTCCCTCGCTTTACGAACAAATGAAGTCTACACTCCTGTATGATATAGAGCCGTTCATTTGTCGGAATTGTTTGGCCACCTGTCACGGGTTACTGATATTACTAAGTTATATTCATTGCCAACAATTGACTCGAGGTGTAGTGGAAGTGAAATTTTTAAGACGTGATTTTAAATTTTTTTATTAGATCAGTATCTTTGTGTACATGATAAAGTAAGAGTGAATCATAATACTATCGTTGTATATCCTAAAATGGTCCAACTTGAAGTTTTTCAAGTTCTAGATCCCATGTTTTGAAATATGATAAATGAGCCATGAAAAGAAAACCGAAAGAAGAATTATGGTTCTTTTGACTCGGGCAGGCGTTGTCCATATTTTCAGTCAGCTGAACAAATATTCCATATTTTTGTGCTGATTTTAGTTTTTATAACTCCTACCTGCTATTACCAGGATGTACTTAATCAACTCAGGTAATACATTAGAGTGCCTTCTTCTTTGTTTGGGATCCGCGAATACAATAACTTTTTTTATTATAATGGTTCAAAATCGTGTTAATTAGGAAAACTGAATAACTTATTAGCATAAAAGCAATAGTTATCCATGGTGATAATCAGATTCAGTTGTAAACTTACGCATGTAAAAACATTGATTATAACAAAAGGAATGTTTGATGGTATGATTTGAATGGAAAAGCTTTTCTAAAATTAAAAAGAATTGTACGTCACATCATTTTGGCCGTTTTACACAATTAGTTTCAGTGGCGTGGTTCTTAATGAGGCAATATTAGTTAATGAGCTGCGATCTTATGGCACTTATGAGTCCAGGTTTTGTTTTACGTCCTCAAAGATCGTTTTGAACCCAATGAAATAGGGTAGATCATATCAAAAGTTTGAGAATCTATGAAGGGTCTCTGGAATCAGCTTGGCAATAAATATTTAGAACAAAAAGATAAATAACCCTATGAATTATTGTATCCTTGATGGGTGGATTAACAAAATGGTTTTGTTAAAGAAAACAGGTATTGAGTTTTCTTGGTGTAATCCCATTCAACTTCGTTTTGTTTAATTCAGTTTCTTTGATTCGGCTGGGATAGTTATTCAGGTCAAACAGTCCATATCGCTTCATGGAATTCTCTTATCGTCAATAAAATTTTTACTCCATAGCATGCGCAAACCTATTCATTATGGAACCATCCAAACCTACAGAAGGCGCTGAACAGAAAGCATCGATGACCCAGGTGTATCGGGTTACTACTCCCGGCACAACTCTTCAGGAATCTCTCAAGGAAATGATCGATGTCAACTAGAAGTTAAATTTAGAGTCAGCAGATATCGCCTTTCTTAGCAACTGATATCATGTCCATTTTCGACAAGACGATTGTTAATGTGATTGAAAACAAGTGCAGGAACAAAATTCAGATTAAAGTTAGTTTTGTATTGACACCAGGGCCGTATCATCGATTACAGAAATTGTGAAAGCCTTTGGACCTTAATGGTCAAAGACGCCAATTTCAAGGACTTTACCTCAACGAAAACGGTTGCCTATGCAAAAATAATTGCCTTTGATGGCAAAAACAGTTCTAATAAATAATAGATAAGTTGTAGCTATGTATTATATATTTGAATTTTGTCTATACTCATCACAGGGTTCTGATGATATCGTCATCCAATTCTACTGACTATATTGGGAAAAGTTCGTCTACCCATAGCTATTTTTCGGTTCCCTAAAACAAAATATTTAGTCATTGATCATTTCTATGTTAAACCCATTGTTTCCAACGCTCAAACAAATTAGTCGATGAGGACGACGAATCCTGAGTGTTTGGTATCAACTTATAAATTCTAACTATATGTACCTACAGTGGTTCTATCGTCCCCATAAACTGAAGAGATTGGACCTTTCTTAAGACATAGAATTGCCACATCATTAGGCTGTTGCTTCTTTAATTTCTTCATTATCGCTCAGAGAGATTCCCCGACACGTTTTCATGATCTCATTTGTTAGATGTCAAATCGTTTGAAGTTAGGATGCAGTCTCAAAATCTCCTTCACCCAAGATTAGATATAAACATGTTTGTGGTTTTGAATAATTTGATCATCAACACTTAATTTATCCATCACATTATATCGTTTCATAGTCCACAATTTCTTATCTAACAGGACCCCAGAATGTTTTCAAATTAATAGAGAAAAACCACAAAATAAGCAGACACCATTGTCAATTCCGTCACTCTAATAACATGTAAAGGATTAAATTCTCTTGAACACAGGGAAAGACGAAATCTTCGTCAACGTTTCAAACCACTTGGCTGGATGCAAGCATGGCAACTATTTTCTCTATTGTGACACCTTTCTAATAACCAGATACAAATGATGTTATTATCATCAATCGATCAACACATTCACAGATCCTTCAAATCGATTTGGCCGTGTTTGTAAATACCTAGAAACAAATCAAAACTGTTAAACTGTCATACCTGGTCTAATTGTGTTCAGAAAATTGAGATAAAGACACTAATGATATTTTTAAGTTGATATTTGCTTAGATTAATGTCTAACCTTTATTTATTAACAAACGAGGAATTCGTTCAACCTATGATAAGTCTGCTTGAGGTTAAAGTATTTGCACAACGAAACCATCCGTATTTCTAATTGAAACAGGAATTTTCGTAGTATAGGTTCTATTAATCATATTATAAACAATTTGGAGCAGAAATGTAGGTCAAACATTCAATTGAAAAGGCCACTAATTTGATTGAGAAATTGGAAACAAATTTGTCTATCATAGTACCAATTTTCCAATCGAACACATGAACACAATGACCAGTCCCTATTTTTTTAACTATATAACGTTACCAGTTTTCAAGGATAAAAAATAATTCAAACGGCTACAAGAAATTCCGTTTCTTACGAAATTATACTGGTTGTTATTTGTGCTGTTGTTCATGATTGGAAAGGAATTTAACAGGAACCTTCAATTTACTGCGAACAGTAGTTGGTGTTATTTTTAATAAATATCGGGTTCGCCACAAAATCAAGAAATTTGGGTCAATCAATGTCATGCATACTCCAGGAATTTAGACGTTGATTGTTAATAAAATAAACGAATACGTGGCCTACTCTATAATTGACCTCAAGAACCGTCTAAATATAAATGTGAAAACAATCTTTGTCTGGACATTGTTTAAAAACTCAGTTTTGTGAATCTATTTATGCCTCAGTAAACAGCCTAACATATAAAGAAATCTCAGTAAAAGTGTATCATGTATTGGGCAATTGTGACCATATTATTTTCATGGACAATATCCAAATTAATAATCAAATAAAGCTATGATCTAATATTACCAATATGGAGTGAAGTATTAACCCCTGTCCAGCCATTTTTTAATTCTATGTGTAGATGTGTTTTCACGAATGAAAAATATGGTCATACCGAAAGGTCCAATAACTGGGAACAATGATCATTCGCAAAAAAATGGTTTCATCTTACGCCAGCACTTACTACTATCAACCTCCAAAACGATTTCCAACATTTATGTTTATTTCAATAAATACTTTAGCGAGAAGATATAAAGTCACATTTTGGCTGTTTCAAATAAATGGTTATTTTTGAAACGTACCTTGAGTATTTGTAAAAATACTTGTTTTGATTTCATATTTGGAGGAAACGGATGTACGCAGCTACTTGAAGGTTATTGCAAAACTCCTTGTGCGCCATAGACTACAACCCTAACAAAAAGTAGTCGAATTTCGTTTAAACTGAATGTCTTGAAGATATTTAAACAATTTTTTGTATTCTTAAGAGTTGTTCTTCCGATAATAATTTTAAACAATAACGAGTTGGGTTGTCATGCCTCACGGTGTTAACTTATACATTTTATTAATATTGGGTCAGGGTTAGGGACATTGAAGAAACGTGGACTAGGTAATCAAAAATGTTACATACACGTTTTATGTTCATATCTTTAAGCGTTTTTATCAGCATGGCTTTTTATCTGATAAGTCTTGATATCACATATGGAAAACGTGACAAGAAACGTCGGTGCGTTACTCTCATTCTATTGCATCTCAATTCATGAATTGGACTTTGAAGTAGATGTCTTGAAGTTCAGAGATCTGATCGAACCATTTTAATGGAGTGTGTTTATACTTTACTTTAGATAACACGAAATGAGTTTGTTAATAGTTCAAAATGAAATTATTTTCAAAAAGAATAAAATTATGTTCATAAACTAGTTTCTTGAAATAAATTGATGGCTATTTGCGTTTTCTTTTATTTGTTCAAATAAATAGATTTGTTTGAAGATATAACATTGTCCAAAACACTAGAACCATGGAAAAAATCAACACTACCGTTAACTATTAACGTTTCGTTAATTCTCATTATTAATACTTTTATAAGCTATTTCCATCAAGTCTGATGTCATGATGAGAAGAATGACACTTACAGCCCCTAATTTGTTAAAAATGATTAGCAAGATAACAAAGTACGAGACCGACCACATGGTTTTTCGCCAAATCCATAAACATGAATAATGACATAAAAAAAATTCGGAGTGATTTTCATCTCAGTGGGGCAAATAATCTCAAAAACAACTCAAAACATAGTCCAAGTCGTACCCTTGATTGAGAATGATTGTCTGGGAAAATATGGCGATATAGATAAGCCATTCTATCGTTGAATCGTCTTCCAAAAACTTTTACTTTTCAAAGGAATTGTTTGAAATGTTTTAACAAACAGCCAGTAAATTACACTATACCGCCAATAACTCTACTACTAAAAGCAAAAATGTTTCACTTTTAAAAAGGTTGGAAATTTTTCAATTTAATTGAGGATAATTAACATAACAACTCCTGTAGCAGCAACAAACCACAAATAGATGGCATGGAAAGAACCATTTCTTCAGAATGACCACCGAGAATACCAGTATCAAAACGATGTCGGAATAATCGAAAAACTGAAAATTAATGGCTCAATCCCATTTTTTGATATATTCTTAAAATGATCGGACATGATTATAAGAAAAAAGTTCTCGAATTCGCAAAAGAATGATCACGTACGTCCATCATTCCTTTTTGGTTGTATCTATCAAAATCGTTTTGTTGTATAAAATAGGGCCAAATACAATGCATAATTATAAATGTATCCCCAAACATATGACACAGGAGATATTTGGATGAGAAGAAACCTTCAATCCCTCCAATGATACTGGGAATCGCATTGATAACTGGATTTTCCAGGAGTTAATTCTGCAATTTAAAAAAAAATTTGGCACAAAAATTGGTGAGAACTATAGGGATGGAAGGGGAATTCACGATCATGGTTGGTATGGTTCTGTTTTATCATAGTGATCCTGGTTTCTATGAGTCGTATCCATACGAGATAAAATGGCCTTAAAAAATATAGTAAATTCTCAAGCCATGCAAGGAGTGTTTTTTTCACCTTTAATCGATCGTCAAGAGAGATGGAACACTACAGGGAACTAACGACTTCATATCAAAAATGATAGAGCCTTGTGAACGAATAAAACAAGAAAATTTAGGAAACTACATCAATCACTGTGAACAGTCTTTTCAAAAATTATAAAATGAAGAGGAGATCGGTAGATGATAAAACTTTTATTGATATTTTGTTGATTTTGATTAAGTTTTTAAACAAATCCATCTTAAATGCACCAAATTAAAATTTAATCAAAACCTGGTAGTCAGTTTGAAAAAAATATAAACTGAACCAATTTGTGATATACGCGAAAATATAAAAGTTTCACTGTTCAAAATAACCAAAATATTATCGTAGGCAGTTTAGAATTGGTCCATAACCTCTAATTAAAGTGTGGTTTGTAAAATGTATTGACAGATAATTGACTATCGACATTCAAATAGGATGATGTGATATTCTTTGATAAATAAAATTTACATGTTACTGCTGACAACAGAGCTTGAGGATTGATAATGTGGAGTCACTTTAGTGAGATGATAAAGAACCGCACAGACCAGACCCATTCTTCTTTCGATACCTTGATCATTGAAAATGCCACTCTTTACATGGTAACAGCTTTTCGTCAACGAAATCGGCACAGTTTTGGTTCTCATGAGCTGCCCTTTTAGAATTTCAATCACTTTACAAATTCAAAGAATGGCAAGCATGTTTTCTAACTTTTCTCATCCATCTCAACATTAAACGATGTAACTCTTAAGGGGAGGCAGCATTCTTATGCATGGCCCATGCAGACGTTTTCCAACTTTCTGAGATCATTACAGAAAAGAAGAGAACGGAAATTGTCAACTTTTTTAAACGCAAAATTCTTTGACATAAAAGTTCTAAA
The DNA here is from genome assembly GCA_000827895.1 of Thelohanellus kitauei. NCBI lineage: Eukaryota > Metazoa > Cnidaria > Myxozoa > Bivalvulida > Myxobolidae > Thelohanellus > Thelohanellus kitauei. The sequence continues at coordinate 264,940 of JWZT01004873.1, forward strand.
AATACCAACATATTATCTGGTCCACGAGGCGTTTGGCATAGTAAGTATTGGGCAGCAAATATCGAATTAATAGATCAATTATGGCGCATTAGCATAATCATTCAAGGCGAATCACATTTTTTGTACGCGTGTCAAAGGGGCGCTGTTAAATTATATAATTTTGATATATTTGTAGGATATATTAAATATCCTAAGTGCTTGGGCTGGCCTGAGTGGTCAAGTCAGTGACCGTTGCGTGAGCATCGGTGGGTAGTGGGTTCGGCTCTTCTTTTGCGTTTACATGTGATTGTTGATTAAGAAGTGTAGAGTAATACCCATGGGAAAAAATTAGATAAAGCCTAAGAAAATTCAATTTTTAGTAAACATCAGTTTTTGATGACTCGTGGAATTATTATTACCTGGTTTTTCGATTAAAACCGTGAAACCAGATGATTCTTATTGCCCACATTAAATTCCATGGTTATTTTTTACAGATAATATGAAACTTCTGGATGATATTTGTTGGTCTTTTTGGCCTTATGTGTAGAGCACGATGTTAATAATTATTCTAACAAATATTGTGGCATATATCGTCATGATAAGCTACAATATCGTTATTAATATACGAGAATATTTCAGGGGTGCACTAAATATCATCTACTTTATAATTTTTTTGAAAAACTCAGTACCAACAAATGCCTTAATTCAGTGAAAACCCCTCGTCTCCGAATTTGTACAAACATGTATATCATCAAAGGTTTGCACTATTTCAAAACACTTTGAGTTGACAGTATCAATTTTGTAAAATTAAGGCAGTGTCTGTTGAGGGTTAGTAAACAGTTGATACTGTTTGTTTTCTTAGAAATGAGTCAATCGTAAACGATCACACTGATAAAGGCGTTTTTGTCTTGTGAGTTTTTTTGAAGAAAAACAGATTCGTGAGCCATCCAAATTGAGATCAATAGAGTGACAACGGTCTGGTATTCAAAAAATAAATAGATCTCGTCATAGCAGTTGGAATTATCTTTAAACAATATCCTATTGTTTAGCATCCCTATAAATACCCGAAAACAAAATATTGTCACTTTATTTTTGGCATTTAAAGTGGATTTTCCAGGTTGCATTTCGAAAAAAGAACATATGGAATTTGAATCACCAGCTGATACACAAGATAAACTGTCATTTCAAAACTCAAATTAATTGAGGGTTAATCGTTATCTCTGGAAGAAGGCGCCGATTTTCGTTGTATTATAAAAAAAAGTGGTTTTATGAGAATCGCCCAAGTCGCTAGTGGATTCGTTGATGTTTGTTGGTTGGATTGATGTTGGTTTGAATAGCCTGACAGAGGGTTTGGCTAGCAAGATTCAAATTGGCCAACTCTGACTGGAAAAAAACGTATTTTGTGATTTGAGGAAAGAAATGCACAATATTTACCATGGATTGTATACTAACATGAATTATAAACTTGCTTTTGATCAGAGAAGAACCAAAGTTTTAGTAGAGATTGACACCCAAACGAATCATCAGGTCACCAATCTTTCAATCGACCCAGAGATATGTTGTTCTCAAAATTGCAAACACCAAACAACTAATATCAACTATATTCCCAAACTGCTAAATTATAATGTCATGGAATTCATGATTACACTAATTTTGGACACGAAAAAGTACTCATGGTCCTGTTTTTTCCATCGCGACAGATGCAGCAAGTGCAGCGTTTTTTCCTTATACATGGCTTAACCCACGCGATTTCGAACTTGAGATCTTTTCAGCAACATTTATGATAGCTTTACACGTAATGACTAAACTTTTCATATTCGCTAAGCATGTTTCCGAAGTCGGTAATTATTGAAACTTGCAGTTGATTATCACTGCGAGGGCTGGAATTCACGCTGTGAATAACCTGGCCTTTCTCTGTTTAATGACCTCACAAACAGGAAATATCCCGCGATATTCGTCGTCGCTGAGATAAGTTGAAAATATCTTTAAAATTTACATCCTTCTTGTAAAGGTCCAATGTCGGGTATGCTTAGAATGTATTCTTTTACTCCATATCGGCTGGGTACACCGGCTGAAGATGAGTTCATAATCAGGGACCCTATTGATGTCGTGTGTACTATTTCCCCAAGTGCACTCCAGGTTTCCTTTGATATACTTTCTGGCTTCTTGGTTCTTGATCGATGAAACTATCGAAAAAGTTTGAATGCGGGTTTAGTTCCCGCTCTTTTCTAAGTTATTTCCGTTGGGTGTTAATGAAAACTGATTCTTAAGCCAAAGGTCTTTGCTAGAGTCTTATTCTGATAACCCTGCCAAACTAAAGGCATTCTTCCGTGTTCCATTTATAACACGGATTATGCAGTGTCTGAGTTTAAAGGTCCCACTCACTATCAATTAAATGGTGTCGTAGGCACCATGTTCCATAAATCACTAAGCTATTCGAACAGTAATTTTTTCGAATAGCTGGTTTCTTTTTAAATGTTCCATAGAGCTTTTGAGGAGAAGGATGTTGGATAAAATCCTCCTTCTTAAGTGGATATTGCCAGAATTCGGAGGTTTGTACCTTTTAAAGATCCAAGGCCACTAAGAATCCAAATTTGTTCGAAACGGGCAGAGTTAAATGTCTCTTGAGGATCTCGACTAAATAACGTCAGTTCTGGGATCTCTCGTGGGTCCGATTTTGATAACTGATTAGATCAGATCGAATCCCCAATCTTCTCTTGGTCTGTTTGTTCCAACGTGGATTTATCCAAGGTTGTTTTTTCCAATTCTTCTCGTCATATTATATCAAATTTAATCGGCTCATCCAAAGATCAATTATCTTTATCATCAAAATAAATAGCCAACTGCTTCTGACACTGAACTGTGATAAAAACGAAGAATTTATAACGCCCCACAATTTTTTAAAATATTCATCCATTCTCAATTACAGAGAAAATTGAGTTTATGATAAAGTCGGAGATGGTGCCAAGTCTTCGTTAATGTAGAACACACAGTTGATATCGTATTATGATTAGATAATATATTAAGATTTTAATGACTGTGCGTTTTCTTTTACATATCTTAAAATTCTTATATTTTTAAGAATTGCCACTCGATGGATGCTGTCTAATACTTTTCGAGATCTGGCAAAATATAGAATGCAAAAAGGCAAAGTTATTAGTTGTTGTTAATTATTTTAAAAGATCCATTTTGTTATTCTAACTAACGTTTAGAGATATAAATGTATGTTGGAAACCAAGAAATGAGGCAAAGAGTATCCAGCTCTTGTGAGAGAATTGAATGCCTCAATTACTTCGTAGATACATAATTCCTTTAACAGCCCCTCACTTCAGTCAAAGGGAGGGGTTTTAAACCCGTGGCTCTTTAAAAAAGTGAAATTTGCTAGGGCTATTCATAGTTGAAAGACAGGAATAATGAATTGATATATTTCCAGATATTTATTCAACGAATTTGAAACGTTATCTCTATATAGTCGATTAATTCGATGGAGCGTAGCTAAAACAAACTTTAGAATAATACATGGATGAACTTATTTCTTGATAAGATTCAGGCATCTTATAAATATATATGTAAAGGAAATCTTTACACATATTATTAACGTGATCTTAAATTAAAAATTTGATTTGGTGATATATTATTTATTTTTGTAAAAATACTTATTCATAATTAACAAAAACCAAACACTTTTTCTCTCCAAATGTCTTATTATTTAGTGATTTTTGCAAAAAAACTTTTCACAATCATTTATCTCGTTTTTCGAAATTTACTTTTCCTAAAACTTAAAACTTCAACATGCTTGATATGAGGTGGTTCCCTGACCTGTGCCATTTATTTTAACAATAGATTTTATCTAGGAAAAAATTATATCATGGTCATAGAAATAGAAAGATATCTATGAAGCCATTATTCATACCATAGATTTGGGTACTGAAAGTCACCATCAT
>JWZT01004873.1:306373-321195 GCA_000827895.1 Thelohanellus kitauei
GGGTCATCACTTACAAATATCATTAAATATAAAGATATTTAAAATTTAAGAAAAATATACCTGCTCAAGCTGCCACGTTTGATATATATATATATATTTGAATGTGACGTTGGCCTAATAGAGTTTTTAATATTTGTAAAAGTGATATTCACAAAAACCGCACACTAAAATGTGTCATTATGTTTGTCAACCCACAAATCCATTTTTCCGCGAAGCAGTGTCAAAAATTAGAGATAACAGGTTAAAACTATTACCACATTTGAAACATTCAAAAATGTCATCAAATGAAAACAATGGCTGAATTTTTTAAACATTATACTGGAGAAAAAGTTCTCAAAAATTAAAACTTTTTAATGGCTTCAAGGTCTTCCGTTTGTAACGGGACTCGTTTATTTGTTATTAGGGTTGAGGTTAACGGTGGAAAAGCTGGTTAATGATAACTTTCCATTAACCGAGTGCAGTAGTAACTGATATTGTTAAAAAATACCGGGGTCCTGGAGTCACTATAAAATGAAGCAAGGACGGAGAAGTCAAATTAAAGCTAATTCCATAAGTTTAGACGTTTATTGTTGAAATAATTAACGTCTACGTGGCCTAATTCAGAATGGTGGACGCTAAAAACTGCATGGAGATGGTTTAAATAACTCCATTTTGTGAAACTATTTATACCTCTATAAACAGCCTTATATATCAAAAACCCTGGTAAAAAATGATATGCTAGGAGGTTGGTGACTATAATACATCTTTTGTAGTTCAATTTCACTATAATTCCGTCTTTGCAAGATTTCCGAAGTTCAATTTCTCTAGTAAAAGCTAAATACTTGATACCGTGAACATATTTAATTTTAAAATTGGATAAAATCAAGCCTTTGAAGGGAACTTGAAATTATATTTCGACAACCCTATACGCCACATCTCAACCCTATTGAGACATCGTTTTCAAAATAGAAGAAAATTATAAAAACAATACCTCCCGCATCAAACTCGGCCAATTTATTGACTAATATAAGCATGGCTTCAAACCGTATTACGCAGGAAGACTGTCCAGGATGGGTACGGGAGGTTCCGATATTTACCAAGTTTCTTTCAAAGGCTTGAAATTTATCTAAAACTTCTTAAAGATATATTTTCACATTTTAATGTATTTACACTTTGCCTGAAAAAATTTAACTTCTGATGTTTTGTCACGTCTGGATTTTAGTGAAATTGAACTACAAAAGGTGTATCGTCTTGAACAATTCCCTGACTAGTCATGCAAGCCAGATTTTCCACTAGTTCCATTACGGCATGAAATATTTTCTTCGGCACCGCCATTTTCGAATTCCTTGGGAAGTGTTTTCACAAACTAAAAATATTATTCGGTGAATGGAGCATTAAACGGGACAAATGATATCCACAAATAATGCTCTAATCCATTTAGAAATTACGACTGAAGACCTTCAAAACAATTTAAGATATACACTCAACTCTGGTTAACTGTACACAAAGTTTCTGCCCATTTCCATGTGGCTATGTAAGTTGACTTCAAGTATCTGCACAAACAGGTTGCGTGCATGTTTTTCTCCGGTCCAGAGGTTATGCACTTAACCTGAGTTAACTTTAAATATTTAAAATTCAAGAAACATTCGAATCGAAAGGATAATGAGGGAATAACATTTAAACTATTTTTAATATACGATTATTTCGTGTTTATTTCAAGGACACAGCGTTTATTCTAAGCGATTGAGGCTTTGTTTGAACTGGTCGATAGAAATGGTTATACACCCCGGTTTCATTAGCTGTTGTACTGGGTAAATTGATGGTTCTAGCAAAAGGCTAACCCAGCTTTAAAAATATGCTAACAAATATCAGTCCAATTTCGTGAGAAAAGTCATGCCCCGAATGAATTTAAATCATTATTTTTATCCATGAGAATCGTAACTCCAATGAATTATTGTTAAAAACAACGGTTTTAATCAGTACGGATTAAGGTTTTGATTATAAATCCATGTATATCCTAAAATATATGTTGTCGGTTTATAATATAGCCACCGCCAAGTCGTTCATATCAGAGTATAATCTATTTTAACCAGTTAATAGCATAAACAAGGTCATTATATTCACACATACCTAAATTCTCCCGAATACTGAAGGCCGGTTCAGTTTATAAAAGTGTATTCACACGAGGGAGATTGTATGTAAAGCAGTCAGTGCCTATTAGAACCTCGAAACTTTCAATCCGGTGAGCTGAGCAATTGTGACGTCAATATATGTAACAGTTAGACAAACATGCCCAATTACGTTTCTCTCGGTTTCTACAAATACGCTGATTTATTTTCCAGAAAATTTCCACAATCATATAGTACAGAAAACCCATGCAAGAAAGAGGAATTAAACTAGATTATCAGTTTAGTAGTATTATGACACAGTTTTGATTGAGATTACGCTCTCATCTCCCGATTTGGATTGAAAAATTCAGTTATCCCGTGGTGTCATTACGAGATTTCTAGACAACCCACGTGATTATGTGCAATATTGGAAAAATCTTATAAAACTATAGTCATAACATTGATTTGGTTTAAGTACCAATCGGACCGCACATTCGGTTACCAAACCGTCATCGTTATAATCGTAATATTGTTTCGCATATCGAAAAATTCGAATGGTTATTGTCGTATTTATTCGCGTAAATTCGTCAATCGGGCTAGTATAGCTACTTTCGTTTGATGAAAATAAGTGCCCCTATATTTCGATGGCGAATATTAATATCAACAAAGATGTCCAAGACCCATTCTATCGATACAAGATGCCTAAACTGTCTGGAAAGGTCGAGGGTCGTGGTAACGGCATAAAGACGGTGCTCAACAATATTATCGACGTCTCCAAGTCTTTAAACGTCCCACCAGACTACCCTACCAAGTTTTTAGGTATAGAACTGGGAGCCCAAGTTATCATTGACACCAAAAAAGACAAATACATCATCAACGGTTCTCACAACAATGAAAAACTCCAAGAATTGCTCTATAGTTTCATTAACAGGTACATAATCTGCTCAATGTGCAAAAATCCCGAAACCTACCTAAGTGTCGCTCCTAAAAATAACAATATTGTTCAAAGCTGTAATGCCTGTGGTAATTCATCAATCATTCCCCATCCACATAAGTTTGACTCTTATATTGTCAAGCATCGTCCCAAACCTGTCGACAAGAAGTCTGAAGGGACTGCTGAGAAGAATGTTAAGGTACAGGAGGGTTCTTTGAAACCAGAGTCAACAAATGGAAAAGTAAATGTCCATAAGGTCACAACTGATCCTACCTGTGCCACCGAAACTGATCACGGATGGTTTACGGATGTTAGTGAAGAAGCAGTGCGTCAGCGGATGTTTGAGTTAACAGGAAGGACGGCTGAGATGACAATGAACGAGGACCTTGAAAAAAGTCTGAAAAAAAGAATGGAAATTCTCCTAGCGTTTATTAAAAATGAAATGGCTATCCCTCACAATGACTGGGTCGACAAAGTAGTACATGAGTCTAGGCGGTTGGATCTCGCAGATGAAGCCATTGTGGCAATCGCTGATGTCTTGTTCCAATCTGATGATCTTCTAAAAATAATTACTGTAAACCGTGTTTTGATTAAAAAATTGGTCCAATCGAGACAAGCTGAAAGGAATCTACTTGGAAGTATCGAAATCTCAGTTTCAAAAAACCATGAATGCCTGATTCCAAGAGTCTCTAAAATATTTATGTGTCTATATCAACTGGACCTGGTAGAGGAAGATATTTTTTTGGAATGGAGTCAAAAAAAATCTAAACGATACCTGGGAGATGCAGCACTTACTGATCGGGTTCATAAATCTGCTGCTGAGTTCATGAACTGGCTGAAAACAGCAGAAGAAGAAGCATCAAGTGAAGACGAGGACATAGAATTTGAAAAACCTACTGAAGAGACAGTTGACGAATACAATTGTCCAAATCGTCTCGCTCCAGAAATTAAAAAGTCCGACGACGATCTTAACATTGATGACATATAGACCTTCAATAAATATGTTATTTTAATGTACTGTTCTCTAAATTATCGTTTTTTTTCTGACTATAAGTTATCGTGGTAAACATAAATTCTTTTATATCATAACCCTGTGGTTACAGGCGTTGGTTTTAAATATGCATTGTGTTAAGTGTGCCATGTTTCTTGCCTTTTGTGATACAATTTTTGTTGTGTTTTGAGTGCTAGGAGACTCCGAGACACGTGTTTTGAAATACACTTAGTCTGCCACTTTTCCTACTGGTTCGCCCGAGATTAGGCAAAGTTCAAATGAACGTTTAGTTTGATCAAGACTCAGGTATTTGAACGACGGGTAATGTTTTCAATTGAGTCAAATCCGAATATTCGGGTTGGGTGTCAATGTAAGGAACCACCGATTACCGCGTGAGAAAGGTTTCATTCAAGAAACTTACCTCGTCAGTTTGACTGAGGTAAACTGAGTATAAGCATCGTAAGCATGGTTACTAACCTCTTAAATCGATGAAAGGACATTATTCGATACCCGTTTACACTGATGTCAAAATCGACCAGGCTGCAAAGTTACATCGAACAAGTATTTAATTTTCACATTCGAAATATATAAACTGCTGATGGTAACTCCTACCTAAATATTTTTTTCAACTTTGTTAGTCTTGAAATACATCGTGTGAAAATAATAATCTTACTCAAAGGCTGGTGAAAATCCACAAATCTATCTGGCAGATTTTATGTAAACTTTAAGCCATCACTCATTTGGATGATCGTTTTTATCTATCGCTAACCTAATTTACACGTGATCTACCTCTCGAAAACATAGATGTTCCTGTTTTCAATAATTTCATTACAGATAGCTTTAACTTTGGTAGACTGTGGTCGGCATTAATCCTCTTAATAAATCTTATGTCAAGCTCAAAACCAATGCTTCAATGTTCTGGAGAATCGCCTTGGGTTCCTAAATGCCATTATTAACTTTTACACAATATTTCAAGAGAAAATTTTAAATAGGATAACACTCAATCTCTTCATAGGAATGGAGGTCTGCTAGATATCGACTTAAATATTCAAGTCTTGTGGTTTCCTATCTTTAAATCATTTTCATCCAAGATGTCGGTGTGTTTTAATCAAAATGTCCCCTTTTTTAACAATTAAAATGTTTAAAAAGTTTTTCCCAAAAATACTATTGAGGCAAAGAGCCTTTATCCACTTATACAAACCAGAGAAATTAGTTTCTGAGATCTGAGTAAAAACTGTTCATGTGGTTGGCATCAGATTGATTTATATTGAAGTTACTCATGTCTGACTAAAATAGGGGTGGGCACAGTTAAGCGAATGAGGGTCAATTAATACCTTTTGGCTTAAAATCGCGGGCCGGATTAAATATAGCCATTAAATAATAAGCAGTTAGCTAATGTCTAGTTTATTAATAAAGTTTTTCATTAATATTCATCAAAACTTTCATAATGCCTGAATCAAAATGATAAATAGCTGTCGGAAAGGTCTACCCAGTGCTTGAAGAATTAGATTCTTCTTTACCGCCTAAAATTTTATGCATTTTGTTGAGTCAGATATTGGTAATTACAGCATGTTTAATGATTGAATTAATTTCAAAACAATTAATTTTAATAATCCAGTTACGTATTACGGGTAAGAAATTCTAATGGATGATATCTCTGCTCTTTTTCACAACAAATATCTTTTTAGCCTTATAATTCAGACCAATTAAACTTAATCACGTGAGGGCCGGATTAAATAAGATGATGTCTTGTGGCTTCTCATCTGTGTTATAAACCGTTGAAATTCAAGGGTTTTCACTGAAGATAGTATACGTTCATTTTCGAAACATTTATTTTTACTTCTATCATGAGTTTGATGGAATAAACTGAAACGGATTAGTGCAGGAGATTGCCCATCCATGGACTAAAACATTTGAAATTCTAGAATAGGAGTTCCGGCAGAATATTTCGTTATTGAAAATGTGAGTTGTCACATCGCGAAAAAGCTGATGACTTTCAAGAATCTCAATCGTATAACATCTTTTTTCCTCATCTTTAGTCTTAAATGGATAAGATCGAACTACTCTTCTTGAGGTGGAAGAGTTGTACAAATTCCGGCATGGGTAACATGAAAATAATGTTATCAATCATCGGTAAAGATTATGTTTGGCAGAGCAATAGACAATAGTCGAAATTTGTATTTTTCAATATGGATCCTGTCAATTTTACCAATATTCAAAACTTTTTTGCTTCTCACACGTTTAACAAAAGCCGTAGTAATAAACCTAACCGAAATAATAATAAAATATAAAGACTCACTAGTTTTAGAGAGTGTCGTTTTGTTTCTCGATCTATTTGTACCACATATACTTCATCTAAATGGTACCAATAAGTTGAATTGAACAAAAAAATCAACCGGTGTCTCTTCATTCAATGCGTGGGTAGCGAGTAGGCGTTGAATATTGGTAAAATTGACAGCATCCAATAGCAAAACGATAAATTTCGAAATTGCCTATTATTTTCTACAAAACTGAACTTTTATCAATTTTAATCTTATTTATTGAAAAAAATGGGACATTTTGAAACTGACTTCTTTAATGAAAAACTGTGCAAAATTAAAAGCAATAAAAATAAAGATGCTAAATTCTGTGTTGACGATTACATGCTTATTACAACTATTATTTTGCTTTTAAGAGTATGAGCCAACATGCGGCAAAGTTGTCCATTTGTTTTGAATCGATTATAGTGAACATGAAGATATCTCAGGATAACTGAGGTCTAAACATGGATTTGAATGGGCAATCGATTTTTTTATGCCTCAGCTTTAAAATGGACCTGTTTGTAAAATTATATGTTAACTAAAAAACGACAATCCTTGAAAATATATCACTTTGTTTCACTCAAATCAGACAAGGTTACTCAAAAACAGTTCAAGACAGTTAATATCCATGAGTAGTACACCCGAAACCGTTACTTTGATCGATGATATTTCAACGATACCCAGACAATTTGAATTTATATACTGGTGGTTTCCATCAACTCTAATTGTGACGATGCTTATTGCGTACCTAAATACACATGGTTAATCCTTAGGAATATTATGGAACTTCTGAATGATATTACGGATTAGTGCAGGAGATTGCCCATCCATGGACTAAAACATTTGAAATTCTAGAATAGGAGTTCCGGCAGAATATTTCGTTATTGAAAATGTGAGTTGTCACATCGCGAAAAAGCTGATGACTTTCAAGAATCTCAATCGTATAACATCTTTTTTCCTCATCTTTAGTCTTAAATGGATAAGATCGAACTACTCTTCTTGAGGTGGAAGAGTTGTACAAATTCCGGCATGGGTAACATGAAAATAATGTTATCAATCATCGGTAAAGATTATGTTTGGCAGAGCAATAGACAATAGTCGAAATTTGTATTTTTCAATATGGATCCTGTCAATTTTACCAATATTCAAAACTTTTTTGCTTCTCACACGTTTAACAAAAGCCGTAGTAATAAACCTAACCGAAATAATAATAAAATATAAAGACTCACTAGTTTTAGAGAGTGTCGTTTTGTTTCTCGATCTATTTGTACCACATATACTTCATCTAAATGGTACCAATAAGTTGAATTGAACAAAAAAATCAACCGGTGTCTCTTCATTCAATGCGTGGGTAGCGAGTAGGCGTTGAATATTGGTAAAATTGACAGCATCCAATAGCAAAACGATAAATTTCGAAATTGCCTATTATTTTCTACAAAACTGAACTTTTATCAATTTTAATCTTATTTATTGAAAAAAATGGGACATTTTGAAACTGACTTCTTTAATGAAAAACTGTGCAAAATTAAAAGCAATAAAAATAAAGATGCTAAATTCTGTGTTGACGATTACATGCTTATTACAACTATTATTTTGCTTTTAAGAGTATGAGCCAACATGCGGCAAAGTTGTCCATTTGTTTTGAATCGATTATAGTGAACATGAAGATATCTCAGGATAACTGAGGTCTAAACATGGATTTGAATGGGCAATCGATTTTTTTATGCCTCAGCTTTAAAATGGACCTGTTTGTAAAATTATATGTTAACTAAAAAACGACAATCCTTGAAAATATATCACTTTGTTTCACTCAAATCAGACAAGGTTACTCAAAAACAGTTCAAGACAGTTAATATCCATGAGTAGTACACCCGAAACCGTTACTTTGATCGATGATATTTCAACGATACCCAGACAATTTGAATTTATATACTGGTGGTTTCCATCAACTCTAATTGTGACGATGCTTATTGCGTACCTAAATACACATGGTTAATCCTTAGGAATATTATGGAACTTCTGAATGATATTAGCTGGGCATTTCGACCCTGTTTGTTGAGAATAATGTCGATTCTTATTTCATGAAAAAGTTTGTGACAAATATTGCTAAAGTTATGCTAGAATATCGTTAATAATAACCATGAATTTTGAGGTGAGCAATAAGCATCATCACAATTCGCACTATCGGTCTAAAAACGAGGTAAAATGTATGAAAACATTAGTTATATCCGGCGTACTTCTGGAGAATTTTTACCCTATTTAGAAGTCATGTTCAAAACAACTTCTAAGTTTTCAAAGTTGTCAATATGAATCAATTTTTTTGATAGAACTAAATCTGAAGAATAACAATATTTTGAACCCATGATCAACGATCGTGATTTTGTGTTAGGAGTAAGCAATGTAAATGCAGGAATAGACTAAAAAATATATCATCCGTTATCCAGAATTGATTTCATATGTATTAATTCTTTCTCAATCGATGTATCTTATTTGAAATGGTCTCGATCCCGCATATTGTTTTTCGAGTAATCCAGTTATTGTTCACGGTGAAATTATGTTAACCTATAAAATATTATGGTATATTCATTGCTAGAAATATGAATGGGTTCATTTGTAAATAAGAAAAAAGGGTTCCCAATCTATAAAATATCAGTAGACTTTATCTAAGCTTTCGGTCACTCTTGTAGCCATGATCGGTGAAGCCACACTACTTGATAATCCTCGCTTGACATGTGTGGATCGAGATTTTTACGTTTTTCCACATGTAGACATTGACGTTGCAGTAAGATCCCCATAATTTAGAGATCTAAGATCTGAAGAAATCGGTATTGACAGGGTGCTATACGTCTTGCTTTGAGCTTTGATCTTCCAGAATTAACAAAGTTTTTGAGGATGCAGAATTAAAAAAATTATAGAATGGAAACCAAAATGCTGTTTTGAGGAAACAATATGGAATCCCTGTTGTTTTTAGTTGATCGTTGTGTCTTTTTTTCCTCAGATTCGTCATAAAATCTTCAATGGTCATTTATCGAACCATAATTATTTATCAACTCAATAATAGTTTTGAGCAACTCCAAGCTTTTCAATCATCTGGTTTCTCTCTATCTATTCAGCCATGGACCAATTATTCATAAATCTTACTGTTTTAGAGGATTAAATTTCTTTCAAAATGCTTCCACAAACAGATTTTCTTTACATGCTTAGATGATAGAACAGTAAAATAAAATGGAAAGATAGGTGTGTGATTTTAGTGAATTAAATTGGTGCATTGAACAGTTTCATATCGCTTCCAAACTGATTATACTGTTGTTTGCACCAATATTGATAAATTTGTCACCTTGGACCAGCTTGCAGTACTTCCAGTTTCACAATGCCGGTAACATCGACAGTTTACGCGCACTCTGACTAAATTGAACAATAGAAAGATTTCAGTCGTAATATTGGTTACGCGTCGGTATAATTATTAAACAAAACCTTTTTTCTTTATCGAAAAACTAGCTCATTTAATCCTCAGAACAGATACAATAAACCGAGTGTCAGCGACGGTCCATATTGTTTCTTCTACGACATTAGCCGACTTCAAAGCTCATATTGGTACAAACATGGCAAAGCGATTATTTGTGACAGTAGGCACGACCCGTTTTGATGAACTGATAGCCGCTGTTTCGACCAAAGCATTTTGTAAGGTTTGAATGAGAAAATAATTTCAGACTTTGGATCATTTTGATATAAAAAAATTACCATCCAGTATGGGAGCGGAGATGTACCAGAGAAAGAAAATTTCACTGAATTTGGCATCGAAATGGATTGCTATGATTTTAAAAACAGTATTAAAGAGGATATGAATGGCTGTGATATTATAATCTGCCATGCAGGTTTTTGGGCTCTTTGAACAGGCGCCGGTACTGTGATTGAAGCTTTGCACCAAAAGAAAAAATTGTTGGTGGTGATAAACGAGACCTTGATGGATAATCACCAAACTGAGTTAGCGGAGAAGATGGAAAGCGAAGAGTATATATTATGCTGTAAAACTATGTATGCTCCGTAATTTTCAGAAATTTAATCCCAACATTCGAGAAATTGATGGTGGCTGATCTGAGACCGTATATGCAGATAAAAAATACCAATCTTGGCATTTTTTTATCAGAATATTTAAAAACTAACTTTTAAACGATATTATTAACAATTTATATCTATACTCTCTTGGTCGTTTCATCGTGTGATACCGTTGTGATCAAATATTAAAATGTATAGCAAGTACATGTCAGATCCCTGTCAATCAATCAACGTACATATGCTCTCGCTCATTAGATTTGCTGAGACTTTAATTGATGACATTATTTTTGGTTGGATAAATCAGCATCGTTCATCACTCTATGGTACATTTGAAAGAGAATATTAGATTTAATTCAATCGTTTTACCAATAGTTATACTCAGAAATAGGAACTTTTATCGACCCATAGATATCATTCGTTTAGATACCTAGTCGGGGTTTTCGAGTCAAAATATTCGTATCCTTTTGTCATTCATTTAACTTACAACTCCATCAACAGATAAGTTCAGTATATTAGCGTATGATAAATATTTTCCACAAATCATTTATGTTCGGAATTAATCAGTTGTTCGACGACTCCACGTTTATGTCTGGATATCTAAGACAGAAGTTAGGAAGTGAAGGTCTAAGGCGTATACGTGCGTATTTATTAAATGTTAAACATGGCTTTGATTCATATATAAATATTGTCAACCTTAATTTCATCTCATTCAAGCAGGTAACATCAACTTGGCAGTGTTAGTCGACCCCTGTTCACAATATTGACAATGGTGAGTTTCGGACTTTTCCTTCGAGGATGAATTAAATTATACGTTTTAGATAAAATATTAACTATGGATTTTTAAGCGTTTACTGACAATTGAAGTTGTGGTAGTCTTACTATTGACTATTTCTTCAGTAAGGGGCGCGATAGTCACTTTCGGATCATTGTATGGCCCGACTATGCCCAACTTAGGGATTTCGACCAGAAAAGGATGACCAACGCGATTGAATCGTACTAGTTTACCATTGACAATGGTTTTAATGTTTTTACGCTTCCATTTCGGGCTATGCGACCAATTAAAGAGGGTCTCGAATGGTATATCCTTGATATTATTTTGTTCTTTTGACAATGTTTCGAAATCACGTACGATCTAGTATTAGAAAATCGAACCTTTGATTCGAAAACACAATTTCTCAGTGCCTCGAAAGCGTATTCGATATTTTGTTCACGTGACTTGAACCTGAATGTCAGTTATATTTATTAAAGTTTAGGAAAGACCATGTCACAAAAATTTGACCAAATCCTTAAGCAAGAATCAGATACTCAAACTCCACCTTGTGATATAAATGTGATATACTTTCAATTTTATTGCTACAAATCAGCTGAAAAAATCGAGCCTTAAAAAGCATTTTTTCAAAGTAATGTCATTTAATTCATCGTTTCTGAAAAGGTCTTGAAATTATTATTATTATTATTAAAATCTATTCAGCTTGTCAGATTTGTGTCTAGAAAATATGATTCGTTAATGACCTAAAAGTTATTGTGCGGAAGCCTTCAATCGTTTAATTTTTTTAAAAAGTAGGTCAACTAGCTTTCAAAAGATCAACAAATAAACATTGTAATTTCAAACATCGGAATCCTTCTGAAAATCACGCTTATTTAAGAAGAATGTTAATAATTTCATAATGTTGTATGAAAATAATGCATCAAAAATAGCATACTTGTCTGCCTTTATAACAATCGAACCAGTATGATGTTCATATTTCTTACCCAACAACAACATCATCTTCATCACTTGCTCCTCGGTCCCCTTGTATTTTGAAAAAGGGATCTATTTTAATATTATCATACAACAACTTCTACATTCTGAGACCCATCCTGTGTAAAATTGGAACCAGAATATATATATGTGAAGTAAGTTATCTTGGTATCCAGATGTTTGATTTGTTCAGGCCAAGGTGTGCAGAGTTCTGTGTTTAAAGCAGCAAACCTTTGAGCTCTTTGCAATGTTTTTTTATAACATCTGGAGTTAGATGAAAAAATGTGGGTATTTTAAGTGTCTCTATATTTCCCGAGGGTCCGGGAGAGGGAGTTTTGAAAGTATTGTTGAGATTATCTTTATTTCGTCCAGTAGAAACACTTAAAGGGATCATTTCTGGACTAAATGTTTGGTTTTTGCAAAGAACAGCTTCCATAATATGTTTTGGTATATGTGCAACAGATCGAATTTTCTGGTCATTAATCAAGCTACATGCAGTCGTTGGGAAGGAGCTTGACTTTTAAATTTAATTGAATCTATGAAATATCGGAAATACCAGGTTTTGAAGCCTTAAATGCCATAGGAATTTTCATAAATTTTTCACGTTCAACCAAAACTCGCATTAGAACCAACGATTTTGGCTTATTCATATTCACTGAAGCTGAACGCTTTGAGATTGCGCTCCCTTTCGATAACAGGTTGGCCTTGAACCTGAGACATGCCAGTGAGTTTTTGAGGCCAATCATTATTTGAGATTGCGCGAACTTATTCTTCACTCAACATGTTGAACTCTGGTCTGGCAGTGACTGATACCACGACAAAAATCCAACCGCTGCTACTATTTTTGCTACATGCATTAATGTTTCAAGACACATCATGATATCTGACTGTTTCAAAGGTATTCTATTTGAGCCAAAACACTTTTATACCGGGGTTTGCCTTCAATGTCTCGTATTTAAGCCTTCAATATTTCGCATTGAAACTTTAAAAAAATGAGATCAAATGAAAGTAATTGATTTACACTGAAAATATTGATTGGGATGAAAACTGGTTAATATATCATGCAAGATAATCGGTTAGAGCATTTTTTTAATGATGAATGACCCGAGAATCTTATTTGGTCAAATAAATGTAAAACGACCTATACACAAAAAATTTATAACGAACCGTATAAATAGTAAAACGATCACTGCATTTCTCTGCATATAGGTTTGTATTTATAAACTTCTAAGTAATGAGGTGATTCTACATGAACAAGATGGGTAAAATTTCTGTTTCTAAAACAATCAACCTTTACAACACTTCGGCTGATAAATAAAGAATGAGATTACCGGCCAAAAACAATTCTTGGTGAATACATCTTACACGAAAACATTTAAATCGACATTAAAATAACTTCATTGATAGATTCTTATTAATTTTTTCCATCAAATATTTTCAATGATGTAATGGAACCAAATTATTCTAAAATAATCGCTCTCTAACGATTTTTTATAACTGCGAAGCATTTATAGAACTTTATTGATTTTTTGTTACTTACAAATTAGTCTCTCATTTATCACTACGACTATATTTTTTTCAAATTTCTTAACTCTCATTGAATGAAATATGCTCAATGTTGCAATCTAGCAAATGCGTTCTAGAATGTTTAAATGAGTAGTATTGAAGGACAACCACAGTATTAAAAAAAGTTCTCCAAACTGATTATGTTGCATGATATGTTAGCCAGTGTTCATCTCTCTTAATATACTCAACTTGTGAATTTGGAAAACTTTCATTATTATCTCAGTTTTTTAAAAACAAGTTTCGAAGCACAACATTGTTGGCTAAAATGCCAGGAATTTTAGGTAAAGCCTGGTATTATCTACTCTTTTAATAAAGTCCGGTATCTCATACTTCGTATTCAGGTTTCTGCAACTTATGAGTAAATTCGGTATCTATGGACAGAATTCTTGTTTCTCAGATTTCCCGTCTATGCCGTCCTTGTCCTCTCCTTTTATCTAGAATCAAAATTAGCATATTTTCTGTGAATTATTAGTTATATTATCTATGTGAATACATATATTTAACAAGTCCTATCCTACACAACCATTTTCTTAAAAGTTTCTGGTTCTCAATACCTGATTTTGCAAAATAAACGTGGGACCGTGATTAATTGTGTTTGTTAAAACTATAAATTGAACCATACTTTATTTAAATGTTGTTTGAAATATTGAATTGTAATCAAGCAACTGTGAATACGTCTACTCTGTTCAGGAAGGGCACTTAACAAGAAATGAATCTCAATACATAGTGTAATTTGATGATTTTTTTTATTTATGCCATTTTCCATTTCGAATTTCTGGTGGATTCATCGCGGATTTCCACTTTTTTTCAATGAAATAAAATTGACATTATTAAAAATGTATTTCGATAAACACCTTAAGGAATTTAATTGTGATAGATGAGGAGAACATAAATGGGATTTATGGTTTCGATATTACAGATCATCACGGATGCCTTTCGATTTGCGAAAATAAACATTTTCCTCCACAAGTAAATCCGGTAGAAATGCTTCCCTCGAAGATGTGGCGTATTCTAAAGTTCAACGTGAACATTTTTTAACCACGACTTTTCTCAGCCATCTCAGCCACTTTTACCCAAATCTTAGAATTAGACTGTGCCGCTTGGATTGGTGAAGCAACGCGCCTACCCTAAGAGCACAGTTTCGTGA
>JWZT01004873.1:322366-334382 GCA_000827895.1 Thelohanellus kitauei
TCAATTGATTCTTGAATGTTTCTTAAGATATTTTAGATATTAAAATTCATTTAACATACCTTTATGATTCAAATAATAATCAAAACAATCTAATGAATGGTTCGATTTAAAAAAATATTCAGGATTTACATTGAAGTGCTAATTTGTAGACATTTTGTACGTGTTGCATCCGGTACGCTTCTTGAATTTTCTGAAATCTATGATTTTTCGAGAACATGCTTACAAAATTAGGAATAAACCAGGTTTCCGATCCGATGGATGTTTGTGGTACTTTCAATAAAATTACGTTTTAGATTACGGCGCCCGTTTCTTTGAGTTTATTTGACATAGGAACAACTTATTTACCCAAAGTTTAGATAAACAAATCGTGTTAATTTCATTCATTTTTTGCGCTTCACCAGAATTTGGAGTTACACCTTTGAGCAAACATTTATGGTTAATTATTTCATGCTTTTAAGTTCAATATCACATAATTGCAAATCAACCGATTGCAATCTATGGATATAACAGAGATTCCAGTAATGGTTTTCCCAAAAATATTTTGGGTGAAATCATTGTTGCTACTCAAAATAAAATGAGAAGAATCAGAATGGATAGATACTGTTCTACCTGAAGAAAGAGACTGAATTGATAATTCATGTGGAATGGCTTAGATGCACATTGAATATAATCTATTTCGATTTCAGAATCCGATCAATACGATCTACTGGTTCACTATGGTGGGAAAGCCCAAAAATATAAAAACTACATCGATGCGGTATCCTAACAAACAAAACCCCAGAATTATGAGTGAACAGTCAGGATTACTCATAAATTGAGAATGAGGTCCATAATCAGGTCTCAGTCAAATATTTATACAACAGATGTTGTGATGTGTGTTTTGAAGCACTCACCTTTGAAAATATGATCTTGGTGCTCTAAAAATAGGTTATTAAGCATATCAAAATGTAATATATGGACATAAAACACGAGCTTACTCATTTAAGTTTCCTCAAATTTTTAATTCCACGATTATCATAAACGTCATTAAATCTAGGTAATCTCACCTGAATGCTAATGCATTTTACTTTGATTACGCGCATGGAAAACATAAAATTGTGCCTCCTTCTCTGCTGTATCTCCAACAAAGAATATAAAGGTCATTAGTAAAGCAAAGTTTTATTTTTTACCAAGCATTCAACTATGTTCAAATATGGGACCGCCCGCTCACGCCCAACGTTAACTAGACGTTTTTGCAGGTATTCGGAGTTCTCTATTAGATAATGCTTGATAAGCTTAAAATAGGTTTTATAGGTTGTGGAAAAGTGGCCAAAGCCTTCATCGGTGGGTTCGAAAACTCGAAGGCCGTTCCTCTTGCTAACATCACCGTTTCTTCCCCGCTCGAAGACGATTTGACATGGGCCCGCTCGAAGAGTATCGCCTGTTCCAAGAAAAACTCTGATGTCGTGAAAGCTAGCCAAATTATATTTCTCGCTGTACTCCCTGATGTTAGAAATTAATAATTCAGATGATATGTGATATTGTGATGAAGATACGAGAATTCTTGACCCATAACCATATTCTAATTAGTGTGGCTGCAGGCGTTAAACTCGAAAAGCTCTCTGAGATATCTGGAAACATGAAATTGTGTCGTGTGATGCTGAATTTGCAAATCCAATCGGGTGTCGGAACCATGGCATTGTGCGGAGGTCCTAATTGTTCTGATGACGACATTGGTATGATCAAGAAATTGTTAACATTACTCGGCTTTTGTATTGAACTACCCGAGAATAACTTTGACGCATTTACTGCCCTCGCTGGATCAGGACCGGCCTTTATATATGGGGTGATTGAATCTCTGGCCGAAGGAGCTGTGCTGAATGGCATACCACGCCAAACTGCGATTGAGATCGCCACTCACATGGTAATGGGTGCCGGAACTCACGCATGGGTAACACATTTTCATCATTAGAAAAACATTGACAAGTATCATCCTTGTCAGTTGAGAGAAGCCGTATGCACGCCTGGTGGGTCATCTATCAGAGGAATGAGAGCCCTCGAGAACGCCGGTTTCCGCTCAGCTTTCATCTCTGCCATTGACGAAGCTGTGAAGAGGAACGTTGAACTCGGCAAAAGAACCTAAAGCACTTAAATAATTTGATGTTTATCATAATCAAATTTAAATGCATTTGACAAAAAGTCAGCCACTTCTTACCATTTGATTTCTTTGCTGTAAATAGCTTTTTTTCATCTCCTATTGTGGGTTTATTGTGACTTTTTTGAATACATATAAACCCTCGTGTTTTAAGGTGGTTATTTGCCTAACCTTTTCCGCTAAATTGATCTCTTTGTGCCTCCCCATCCAAATTATCGAAGGTTGGTACTTTTAAGGTTAACATCATTACAAACGTTTAAATTTCTCAAATATTATTATCACACCTATCATGAAGGATAATCCTTTATGTCAAAAAGAGATGAAGCGATCACTTGAAAAGCTATTTGTTCCTCTTCTGGGTTAGGTTGTCGATTTAGTATTTGATGGACTGATACTCCACTATTTTTCGGTTATCTAATAATTGTGAGTATTCAGTTATGTCTATAATTTTATCTTTTTATCGTTACATGTGACTATTTGAATATGAATTCATAAGTATTGACAGAACCATCGGCTCTAGTTTTATTTATACATTTTTATATTTAAACACGGTTTCTACCACGTCCACATAACTTTATTTGATTTTTATCCTCACAAAATGAAGATAAAACAGAGGGTTATAATATGTGGGTTGTGATTAAACAGAATAAATTTACTCTGAGTTTCATCTGTCATCATGATAATTCTTGATATTAAAAAAACGCAAATCTGCCTCGTGGCACGTGAAGTATTTTATTCATCTTTGCAATGGATACAAAATAAGATACCAGATCAAGAGAGTTTTTTTATGATTAATCGAATAAAAAAATATCGATCACCTATGCCAAGATTGTTGGATGAAACAATCAAAATTGTTTCATAACTAATCGAAAATCGAATTGAATTTTGAATATAGTAGAGATAAACAAAAAATAAACTAAATCTCGACATTCTTTTCAGATTGTAGCGATAGGTTTAAAACGTTTTATCTGTCTAAAAAGATCGAAAAAGTTGTTATCGAAATCAGTAGATCCATCTTCAAAAATAATGTTGGTAAAGTTGCAAAAAATGATCAAGCATCTTAAAGATTTGAACGTTTGAACCATCGATTGATGATTCATGACTTCCGATTTCAAGGTTTCTAACTTTATAAACGCATGATAAGTTGTGAAAATCTGCATCAGGTCATCGCTTACCCAAATTGAAACTAAGAATCCGACAAAAACATCGAGTGTATAATGCCCTCGAGACAGGATAATAAACAGGCAGGACATGGTCGTCATCACCCACATGATTACATTGATTGACAAACTAAGGTTGGTGTCTATAGTCAAAGAATAAAACTTACAATAGCTGATAAAAAACGTGACCATGACAATAGACGCAGTGTGACCACTGAATATAAGGTCTCCACAACTTCCGTAGCCTAGGCCAGAAAATCCCATAGATATGACATAGATAAACGCCTTTCCAAACATCTCAGATCCATCCATATCTTTCTAATATTACGAAATGGAAACGTAGTTGGGACACAGAGTAGTCGAGTATGGCAGAGTAGGTTGAGTAGTTAGCAAAAATAGACCACGCATTAAAAATACGGTTGAGAAACACACGATGTAGCGTCTTATTAGAACTAAGCGGCATTTGTGTAACGCCATAATAACTATGGAAATTAGGAAGAGGATAAGTATGTAAACTTCGGCACACTGGTGATTAATCAATCAAATTACGATGAACATATATTCAGGGATTGTGATGTGGTCCAATAAAATATCGTGGAGTGGTGGGTGATAATTGGGTTGATCGAGTCCAACCACGTAGTTTGTGTATGAAATTGAGCCGGTACAAACGATGAGACATATAGCCATGTACATAAATGCTAGACATAATTTGATTAAATTAGTTTTATCGTTTCTATTAAAAAATGGTGGTTACGCTTCTTCATATTCCATATCGGGTGATTCCAGCATGGTTATTTCATAGCCATCAGTTATTATTCTATCTTTTTGTCCGAATTCGGATGGAACTATTCAAATTATTCAAAGAAAAGCGTGATTGAAAAAATCAAATACATTAGATCTGAATAGCGATTTAAGCCGACGTTCGTGACACATTGAGATATCTGAATATCCACAATATGTGTAAGTTTTTTAAAATCAATATTTTCATAAACCAATTAGGGACATTAAACAACCAGTTGATAAGTCGATAGGCAGTTCTACTGGGTTGACTGCCAGTTTATGAAAAAAAATCAGATAAAACAAGACACGGCTAATATTATTTGAAAACTTGAGACGAGTCATAAAGGGCTGAATGGAATAGGTTCCTTATTAAAAATATAAACTCTTTTATTTTTTTCCTTCTATTTGTGATGTATTATTAACAATAATTCATTAAACTCTGTTAAGGATGTGATAAGATACTGGGAAATTAACAATCTTTTGAGAATTCCGAGTTTAACACTCTGAATGGGCTGTTTTTTCAGTTTGCAACATTCTGACCACTTTTATTTATTTTAAAAATCATCAGAAAGGATTGAATAAATCAAAAAACGAATTAAAAAAAAAACTTGTGGATACACAATTGGTAATATAATCCGAAAACGTTTAGATTATAAATATCGATTAAAAATAGGCTAGTTTCATTTTTTCCCATGTAAATATAATGATTGTCGAACATTTCCGTGTTTTAGCTCAACAATAAACCAATTGCTTTATATTCATGACAAAATATGGACAAATATGAAAATTCACTCTTCGATCTGTTAAATATAGTAGATAAATAGTTTAAAATTATCATATCAAAAATGAAAAATGACTTATTTCCTTCTATTTCTCTCTTAACAACGAGGACCAGTTTTTAAAAATTTTAGCTTTTTTCTCCAGAAAAATCTACTGATTGAGTGAACAAAAGATCCATTGATAGAGAATTTAGTGACTTAAAAAATGCGAACATTAGGATAGATAGATGTATATTGTACATTTTAGTTTAAAATAAGTCAATTTCCAACGAATGGACATAACAAGGATCTGTTAAGTGTGAAGAACAAACTTAATTTAAAAATAGAGTGAAAACGAATTTTATACAATATATTTACCATTCCATTCACTTTTAAAAGATAATAGTTCAAATCTGAGATAATTGATAATTTTTTAATGAGAATTTTTTTTAATAATAAAAACATACGCATTTGTCATAGATAAATGGATGATAGACGACGATCACATTCAAAATTTATGAATTTATTCTAAGATGGCGTTTGGTCTTTTGCATACATTAGGATATCTGATTTGTATAAAATTTAGGCAATCGAGTCATTGTTAAATATAACATTTATTTTAGGTTTTGAAGACTTCTGATGGATTATTAAATAACTCTTCACAATAAAAATTACAATAAAATTGTTGATGCGAAATCCAGTTTTTAGAAAATATTTGATACCAGTATTAAATAAATTGGAGATGCAACATTTTATATATATTTGTTATTAAAGTGAATAAAAATCGAATAATACTTCTATAATTGGTCAGTTTCTTCATGGTATTGGAAAAATATTGACAAATTCTCGAGATAGTGATCGCCCAAAAAATGTAATATTAAACTAATTATGGTCCATTTTTTAACAAAAATCTATACCAATAGTGTCTGCTAGCGACTCCAATTACTTTGTTTTTGAAATTTATCATCAAATCTTAACCACATAAAACCTCACCTTGAATTATTCTCAACAAAAATGAGTTAAAATGATCTTTAATTTTCCTATTGTTATTTGTGCACCTTGTGGGTTATCAGACTACATCATAAATAAACATTAAAAATATTTTCCCTTAAAAAGAAAAATAACAGTTTAACAAATTTCGGAATGTCCTAACGAAATGTACAAATTACAATTAACTGAAAAATTATGAAATCTTTATATTAGAACGAAAAAATCTTAGCTTTTTATTAGCATTATCGCCTTAATAAAACTTAATAGATAGAAACCGGCCAGAGTCGTGAAAATATTTTATTCCAAAAACACAAAGAATTTAAAAAATTCGATGACTCCGTATTTTGAGAAATAAATTTGATGCAACTAATGCTGGCACCATTCATATAAAAATTGCCAACGTTAAAGCCAGATAAAAATATTGTCAAATCAAAATAACTCACTTGTAATGAGCAACCGTGGTTTCACGAAAGCATAAAAACTAGCCATCGCGTACTCAAATCAAAGAAAATAATATAACCAGAATTCTTGAAAAGCTGTTCCTAAAACGTCGGGTCTTATGAGAATATATCTTCTGCTCACTTTTATCACCTTGTAATGAATAGACTCAAACACCTAATATTTATGAAAAATAATCAAATGAGCTGGATGCGTTAACTTAACCGCTTAATCACATGTATATTACCAAACTTCCATTCTTTGACAAAAAATTATTTTCCTGAATATCACAAATTAAATTTCAGGACAGACAGCGCCCATCGATTTTAAAATCCCACCCCATCAATACAGAGAGTTTATGTGATTGTGAGAATGTCCATATATTTATTTTATTTCAACAGTAGATTCATTTCTACAACCTTAAATAGGATTGTTCAACATATTTAAAACTGAAGGCGCATTATCATAATTAGGCGATTTATACCATTTTATTAATCAGATGTTAAAAATATGGCGTCATGTCAACAAGTGATCATAACGGATAGGTAATTTTTTTTGAGGCGACGGGCATGGTGATCAAAAATATAATCAATCTCTAAAGATTTTACAAATCGGATTATTTTATTTTTATGGATCTTCCTTGATGTCGATATGTTAAACGCACTTTCTTTTTTGGAATTTAAGGTAATCACTGCCATATATTTCTCAATTTCACTGTAAACACATAAAGATTTAGGGGAAATAAACTCCCATACTGCTTGATTTCTCGATACTTAATGCACATTTGTGATTAAATCAGTGCAATTTTGGACAAATCCAATTGAAGGTGGGCCAAACTTTTGACCAAACGATATTTTTGAGTTTTTTTTCAAACGAATGTATTTTATTCGTACTCAAAAGAATTCTACCTTCTGCATAGACAGTAAAAAACTTTAGTGATGATTTCTGACCCCGTATGATAGTTATTGGTCAACAACCGTTCATGTTTCCGATACCTGGAAGAAGTGATTACAAAAATTAAGTACTTTTTGATGTTTGAAGGTGTGGTGGGCAACAAAGCCAGAAGCACATGCTCTAAAAAAATGGCACGCCTTTGAAGGCGCCTGGCTGATACAACTCAGTGAATAGACCAGCCATATAGATTATTTACCCCTTTAATTAAGATAAAATTGTCTGTTTTTTATTCGAGCCACGTGATTGAGCGCACTGAGAACAGTCTGAAGATCAAATCCCTCTTCACGGCACACGTTCTCACGGGAACATACCTGAGGTACATCAGAAGGTATCAATATTTATTCATATTTTTCATTGTTGAAAATTTTTGATTTAGATACTCCTATTTGAAATCCCTTACCAATATATTAGAAAAAATTATTTTCGGCCCTACGATTAAAAACGTACTCCTAATAACCTATTGGCGAGTAGCTATAATGCCGGGGTTTACTCACCAGAAGTAATAGAAAGTTTGAGACGAATCTAATTGACCGAAATAAGAAAATATTTATTCAAAATCGAGTCAAGTATGTTTTGGAACTGATAATTCATCACAACGTTTGCCAATGTTTTGCCACCACGATTAATTTTTATTCAATCTGAATTTGCCAAAATATTCTCGTTACTGTTTTAACTTATTCCTGGGATAAATTGAGTATAACGGGAATTCTCTTTGAATATTCTTAAAATTATCAAAAAATATTTTGATGCAAGATTTCACAAACAATGAAAAACATTGAAACTTCAAAATTTTAAATTCACCTCGTTCCATAAACTGTATATAATTATCATGTTTTACTTTCGATGAAAGGCATCAAAAGTCTAACTGAGAGCCCAAACCTCGATTCCGATTAATTCTTTCGGTACCTTACTCATTCTTGAAAAATCTAAAAAACCCACAATGCAAATGTCCAAAAAATATAATGCCAACCTTATTGTCATAGTCTTTTAGGCAGAAGCTCTTTAGAAATCAACGTCCATGGACTTGTTTCAGACCGAGCATTACGTTGACTGCGGGGCGTGGTTTCACTCAAGCAGAAACATCCTTTCCAAAGACCTAGCTCTGATAGGGGTCGGGCCATTAAATCCATCAATAATTATAGAACAACCAGACTCTCATTCACCAAATCTTTTCTTCAAGTTATTCTCGGTGGTTACGTTATCTTCGGATATTAACTTACTGATAACAAGAATGTTAATCTCTGACTATACATTCTCATAATTTAAACTGTCAGTCTCAACAATCGGAAAGCTTGTTGTGTTGATTTGGGGGACATTACTATTCCCTGTTTTTTTTCTTTTCAACTCTGTTTATTCGTTTGCTTGAACGGAATAGAGTCATTAGAGAATTATAATTTTTAGGCCTTCGTGCGTGAAAAATATTTCGAACATAGAAGTTTTTACGATGAATCCCCGCATTTTTTGTTCGAATTCATTAACTAAATCTACATATTGGTGATTCACACAAATGGAAAGAGATGAAGTACTTGGATCAAAGTTATGATTAAACAGAATACCCTTCCCTTAATGAACAATTTTCGTTTCACCCTCAAAAAGAATATGTTATTCACCGAACATTATCATTGAGTCAAGATTGATATACCGTCTGAAAATTGGTCTTAGATTTTCCTCTCAAATAAAGGGGAGTTTAATAGTGTGGTGGTGATTGTGAAATCAACAATTTCTCAATAAAATATTATTTCATCGTTAGAGGTGGAGAGAAATAACTGGCCACTGTAATTCATGGTAATTTTCAAACGAAATTCTTAAAAACACTGAAAATGATCGTTTGTTAAAATCGTATGGTGCAAATCTCAAAAAATTAATCAGGAAAAGTGAACACACTAAAACCACATATTTTAGAATTATCATACAGATGACATTCAATTTTTCGCGTTCATAATTGCCTCATAATCTTTCATTTATTAAATCATTACATGAAGGTAAAAGGACCTACAGTAACTATCATACGCGTTATTGTTTTTAGAGAACAAAAAATTTGAGATGAGTTGGTTCTAGTCCAGTATTTAATTAGATCCCAACAAATGACGATGTCTAGGTTAACCAAAAAGCCGAGATACCTTTTTTTATGAAAGTATACTTTATGAACTACAGGAAATAAGAGGTCAGCCAAATAACCAATTGATTAGAGTAAAAACACTGATTTAAGTGGCCGTTTACCATCCATGATGCATCAGTCATATTCTCGATGATCTAAAAATTGGACTTTAATCGCGGTTGATATTTTAGATATTTGAAAAAGGATAACAGCAGATATCAGTAAATTCTACACCAGTATTTCTGGGGAACGACCTGAACTATGTTGATAATTGTATCACGAACTAACCGGAAGTTTTTTGATATAGAAACTCCATCTTTGATCACAACGACATCCGTCCCATGTATCACTACCCTCCTGTTATTGTAATGTGGTTTTGATAGGATCCAAACCAAGTTTTCATCAATACATTCCTTTGTATCGAGCGGATATATCATAGATCCTTATTGGTCTCTTTTATTATTGTTTTACTCAAAAAAGTTTAGCAATTCTAGTGATTTTTAAGATATCAGTGTTGGAAACTCCATTCTCGTTAACCCTGTATTTTCTACTTTGAAACTGGAAACAATCCTTCAATTCAAAGATTTCATTAGTGATTTTGGTGACCAGAAACCTTTGCCATTGTACCTTCTTGATGATTTTCAAGTCGGTTAACCTCCAAGATTTTGATATTTTCCCTTTAGTCTCACACGACCCCTGAATAATGATCGATTAAAAAATGCAGTCAACTAGGAACTCCTTTGATGACTGGATCGATGGTCTCACAAACCTCAACTGCCAAGAGGATTACATAGAAAAACCTGAAACTCATCACATGATTCTGGGCATATGTGATGCGAAACATCTAGCACATTAATATGAACCCGGTTGGTTGCTAAAAATGAATGATCTTGTATCTAATAAAATGCGTTCAATCAACAACCCTTGTTTTGTATATTGAAAACCATAATCAAGATCTTCATGGGGGATTCTTGAGTCAGAACCAGGAATCCTGATATATGTTTTTGTAGTTTCAATAAAACCTCTCAATACTTGAATGGTAAACAAAAACAATGATAGTGTTAGTCACGCGGTAAAACGGGAAACTTAATACCCTAGATTGTGGCTAAATGCCATATCACTCATTGACAGACTAAAAATAAACCATCCTTTGTATGCTTTTGACATGAGGTGGTATGTACCGGTTTTTACATTCAAACGTGTCCACCGTGATTTTCAATCATGTCTACCCAATGCTCGCGCGTCATCTTTTTATGGCAAACTATTTTAAATAATGACAGAAAACGAAGAATTTAACCTGAATGTTCGAATAGTTTAATCTGGATGTTCAAAGAATTGTCATTAAATTGGTCAATTACGACGAAAAAGAAATAAAAAGAAATATTAAAAATGCTGGCCCATGCGCAACGGGTGAGCACGTTTGAATGTAAAAATCGGTATAAGTACCGCCTAATAATAAAGGGAACGGTGAGGTGAAAAGCCATTGATTAAGACTTTATGTGTGTATGTGATTGAGTCAAAGAATTCCTTAAAACTTACAATCTTTGGTATAAGGAAATAAGATTTTTACCCTGTGATCTCTGTTCAAGGTTTCTCAATAAAACTTGGTTAAAATTCTTCTTGTTTATGGATCTTTACTGGTTTCATTTTAGAGCCGTTTTTATTTTATTAATGGTGATGGTTGGAGAACGAGTCGAAGGTTTGGTTTCGGGACAAATCAAGCTTCAAAGAGTTATACACGTCAGGCCCTATTCCGTGATATACAGGGGTTTCATCATAAATCTTGCACATCTCATCAGCTTTCGCGCCAATCCCTTTTATTCTAAGAAAGCTCTATAATGCTAGAACCCAATGGGAGTAAATCAAAGTATAAATTAGTTAATAATAGGTGATTTCTTTTCCAAGGAATAAATCAAAGAATTTTATTTTGTGCCTGATTTATTATAAGAACCCCATATTCCGTATTCTCTTTCAACCAAACCACGGATAGATTTTTGTGTTTAAAACGCGAGTGACCTTGAATTCTCCTTCACGATACTTGCTAGTCAATTTGGGTTTTCATCAGCTCAATCTAGTGGATGAAAAATTGAATAAATAATTAAATCGAATAATGAACTAAAAAAGAACTCTGGTTTAATTTTCTATTATTTATGGAGTTCCTAATAAAATTTTTCACGTGACGATTCTAACCATCGCCGTCTTTTTTCATAAGTTAAAGCAATCAAATAAAAGGTTCGATTGTCAATAGGCACTACCCCGGTTCTTAGAGTACCAAATATCCCATATAATAATATAGCTGTTTTTTGTGCCATAAAAAGATACAGTGTAGTGTACAAAGAAATCAACAGCCGACTGTATTATACGATTTCCTGAGCAAATGTACCTATTGACTCATTCAAAAGGCCGATTATTTTAAATTAAAAAAAAAGATTTCCAAAAAGGCACGTGGTTTCAAAAGCTATTTTAATTAAACAAAAAAGTTCTCTCTGTAACCCTCAGGAAGCAAAGCGTTTTGATTCGCGGATCTATCTATTATAACTTTTTGCGATATTCACCTTAACGTTGTGGCAATAGATAAGTGCAAAAAATTGGAACGACAAATAACAAAATTAGGATTAGTAATCGTTCTTTTTTTTCGAAAAAACAGCCCTCTTTCATTCAGCTGTGGAGAATAATGTATATAAATACTATTTCGTTGCCCCTT
>JWZT01004873.1:338107-359191 GCA_000827895.1 Thelohanellus kitauei
CACAACATTTTTCCACTGGAAAGAGCCCTGCCGAAATGATGTATGGCCGGAACCTACGTTCATGGATAGACAACGTTCGCATACACCAGAAACCTAAAAGAAACGATACGGAGGCGAAATTCAAATTAAATGACCTGGTTCTAGCCCGAATTTATCGACAAAAACAAAAATGGACTCAAGGCCGAGTTGTTCGAGTGATTGGTACCAGATTCCTCCTGATTCAAACGAACGAGGGAATATTGAGACGACACCAAGATCAACTATTACCATCCAAAGTACAGATATCGGGATCCAACGCCCCCCAAGCACCCCAATGGATGATGATGGACGGAGGAAATGAGGTTAGTCAAGAACAAAGAACCGAAACGCCAGTACATTCGAATGATAACTCGTTTCTTAGGAATGAGCCCCATGACGAAACGTATATTCCATCCCAGGATGTTTCTATCACGAATGCAGAAATACCAAGGCGTTCGACCAGAATATTTCAAAGGACAACACAACCCGTGTATTTTTCATAATGAGGGAGGTGTTATGTAATTAGTTATTGACATTGTTCGCAGACTAACGTAATTATCATTATTCTTAGACATAACAACAGCCATCAAAACACAATCCGAAGAATGACTTTAATACATTAATGGAGGTGGTATGAGCACACTGCGATCATTGCCCAACGATGTTTTCTATTTTTAAAGGTTTAAAAACTTGTAAATCCGCATTGAATTGTCAAAAAACATAAATGTCACCAGGGTTTAAAATTCGCAGTTAGAATCACTTTGGATTAACGCTTTCAGTACTATCCAATCGACGATTATTATTTTTAGTATAGTAAATTATGAAGCGAATGTTCAAAATCTAAATCTGCAAACTGAGAAAAATTTAGATGGATCGAGCCTTAGCAAATACTCAAATGATTTCGAAAATTTTCGTCCCTGAGCAATACTTTACTCACAAAATTTGGCTTTTAACACTTTTTTTCTTGCGACTATCATGAGAATATTTTCAAATGTTCTGTTTCATTAACTTATTAGCAAAATATGGTAATACCCGATGAAAACTATTCTTCATAATTTAGCCACACTAAACTACTTAAATAAATTAGAATTACCCATATTTTAATGTGGGGTATCGGTGTTCAATAACGGCATTTCCCATAGCGGTCTTATTGGATATATTTCAGTATCTAAAAAATGTTTGATTTCCAACAAGTGATAAATGGAGGTTAAATGTTGATGGTGCTATTAAGAGGTTTGTTTTTGGGTGTGTTGAATTTAAAACCTTAATTGGGGTTTCTCTAGTTAATTGACACCCTCGTTCAAACCATAATTTCAGGCTTAAATTTTGAAATCTGCGTTTTCTGAGTAAGTTTCTACGTTGGTAACGATATCAACTTAGATCACCTAATTAAAAAGGTGGTCTAAAGATTAGCCATGTCATAATAAAGATATTTGCCAAATAAATTAGCTTTTTAGTCCCCAAGATTTAGATTCTCAGTCGGATGTCTGCCGCAAGGTGATTAACTATTTTTATCATGACCAATAAGCTCTTTCTCATGTTTTCGGCGTGTTGATTGTTGAGAATTAGTTGACGGGCACGCGCAACTTAACAAACTAAAGGCCAACAGGTGTGTACATCAGCGGCAGTATGCTTTCAATCGTGTTTCTGGCTTTTTTGAAACTTGGTAGTGCGGTTATTTGAATTAGGGATATCCCAAATAAGCATCGGGATAGATTTCGGTGGAACCTACCTCAAGGTGGCCTATGTGTCGGTATTTTGTTCTTTGATCTAGGTCGGTAAACCAATAGAAACTGTGTTGGATAGGTGGTCTTTTTGTGATTTCAGGGACTCAAGGCGTAAGACTCTTGCAATCGTTGGAGTCAAGAATGGAAATATCGTGTTCACTGACGCTGCAAAAAGTCATGTAATGCGAAGCTACTAACTCAGGACAGGCGCAACCCTGCCAGCGTGATAAAGAACATTGACCGTCTCCTCGGGCGACGATTTGACGATCCATCAATTGTCAAGTATCGTCAAGCGTAGAGTCTAATTAATTTCAGAAATCCACACTTAAAGTTGGTCAAAGATGAACAGGTGGCATCTTGATCGTACTTGAGAAAGAGAACATCACCTTCACGCCAGTTGAACTGTTCGCTCTCTTGCTGGATGAGGTTCATCAATATTCAAGCTCGTTCACCAATTATAACGTGTCTGAGTTTTCGATTGCATTTCCGCCTATTTTTGATCAATCTAGGGCTAACGCGGTTTTGTCAGCGTCGCGTATTTCAAAAATGAATTTGCTGGAAATTCTAGACACTTCTACAACTATATCGACCAATTATGTTATTTCAAGAAAACAATTCCTGTCAACAACGCCTGGGTTGGTGATGTTCGTTGATATCGGCTCTACTAACACCATTGTAACCATCTCACGCGTTGGTCTGGACCCTGGTTCTAAGGTGAACACTACCGTCGGATCTTACAACATCACTGGTTCTAGGTTTGTAAATCATAACTCAGTTATGTCGATGTTGGAGCGGAGGATCTTGACT
Organism: Thelohanellus kitauei; assembly: GCA_000827895.1. NCBI lineage: Eukaryota > Metazoa > Cnidaria > Myxozoa > Bivalvulida > Myxobolidae > Thelohanellus > Thelohanellus kitauei. The sequence continues at coordinate 340,660 of JWZT01004873.1, forward strand.
ACGCACTGTCTGATTCCTTGATATCCGAATTCAAGGTACCAAATGTCGAATATAGGTCAAAAATAAAATATCGGACGATATAGCCTCCATACACAAAACAAGAGTGCAATTCGTCGACCAGGCCCGAAGTGTGAAGCATTGTCTCACTTCGTCTAAAGAGTGCTTCGCAAGTATTGAGGAGGTCTACAACGATATATCTTTCAGAACAGCAATAACACGTGATTTATTCAAAGAAATTGGCGCCAAAATATTGGATAAAATCGCCGATGCGATTGATCGAGCTCTTGTGTCTGCCAATATTTCTACAACTGACCTCTCTGAAGTCGTGATAATGGGCGGCGGTTCTCTCATACCTTCCGTCCAAGAAATCATAACCCAAAAAACCGGTCATATACCGAGTAAGGTTTTGAATACTGACGAGTCCAATGCAGGGGGTGCGTCTTTTCACTCAGCCCGAGCACATGGATTGTTTAAAGTGGCCGAATTCAAGGTTCCTTCATTCGTGTATTACCCGATTGAGATCGATTACAACGTTACTGTTATTGGGCCTGATGGCAACAAGTCAATGAAACATCATAGGGAAATTTTGTATCCCGAACACGCTAAATTTACGGCGAAAAAAGTTCTAACAATCACTAACGTGAGCGAAGATTTCACAATACGCGTTCGTTATGCGCCCCCTGGACACATGTTTTCTGACTTGGACCAGCTTGATATCATGGATATCGATATCCAGGGGATATCTGAATTGGTGTCAACTACGAAGGATATTCCCCGACATTTGGCCATTCATTTTAGGTTTGACTCCTTCAGAATATTGGGTGTTCACAAAGTTAGTTATTTGCTTGAAAGCAACAAAACTGAAAGTATAGTCGGACAAATTGGCAAAGCTGTGATGGACTTATTTGGCAAGGGTGGAAGCAAGTCAAATGATACAGATACCCCGGATGCAGATGAGGAGGTGGTCGCGAGTTCCCCCGTTGAAAAAAACGTCACCAGCGAAACTGCGAGTCAATCAGAGCCTTCCAACGAAACCAAAAAACCGAAAAACGACAACTATACAGTGGATGTGCGGTTTGAAACTAGAATTTTGTACCTGAAGCCCCCTACAGAGGAGGAGCTAAGGGTTTCTAAGGAAAAGATTCACTCAATACATGAAAAGGAAAGACTGAGAAAGGAGTTAACCAAAGCTAGAAGCGACTTGGAGAGCGGCATTTTCGAGAATCAGCAGGCGATAAACGATCAGGAACTAAAGGTCTACCTTACAGATGAGGAACACAAGGTTTTGATTGAAACAACAGAAAGAATTAGTAATGAATTTGAGCAGGAAGGTTCGACCTACGATACAAAAACGCTTGAGAATAAACTCATCGAGCTCAAGTCCAGTGTCGCTATGGCAGGTGTCAGAAAACAAGAGGCACAGAACGTTAATCGCCAAGTAGAAAATCTGAGACTGATGATAAACAACACAATGACTCTCGTGGGTGATGTATTCCAAAAATCTGAATTCGCAAAAATGGTCAACGAAACTCTGCTTTTTGACACTCTAAACAAGTCAATAAGTACTCGCGAATGGCTTGACAAACAAGTTAAAAAACAAGAAGAGCTCAAACCATCAGAAAAACGTCACCTCACTTCTGCTAAAATCACCAAGAAGGCAAAAGAATTGGAAGAATCTACTTCACAGTTATATCAGCGTATACGACAAACGAACGAATTACTAGAGAAAATACAAAAACAACTGAAGTCTGGGCAGGGTATATCACAGGATACTCTTGGGGAACTTGCAGGATCTCAAAAAGCACAAGATACACCGATATCTGAAGAGAAGGTCGCTGAGGATAAAACTCCTGAAACACAATCAGTTGATGACAAGCAAGCGGAAGAAACCACTCTTGAAGACCAGAAAGCGAGAGAAAAAATAGTTGATGACATAAAATACGAACTGTAGTTAATTCTTAGAACTAAAAGTTTTTAAGACACCGTAAACGTAACCCTTTGATATTTCCATCAAATGTACAACTTGATTCTCTGTGAATTGGTGTTCGTTTTTAATTGCGAGTAAATAATCTTCTTTGAACGTAGTACACGCTTTTTCAAACTCTGACCACTTGATGGGAATCAATACTTCCTGTGGTAACCGGTAGTTTTCGATTTTACTAATGATGTTGTGTGTTTGGAAATATTCTTCCAGAACAATAACATTAAGGTAACTGAATTATGTTGAGCCATACCTTCCTTCAATTTGTACGGGGAAAACTAGCGGATTTTTCGGTAAACATGAAGTGTTTTTGGTACTCGAGATAGAGACATTGGTCGATTCGTCAACACTGTTGATTTTGATCGGAATATCGAATATCGTTTTGAACTTCCAAACATTGTGCTTAAAGGTTGGACTTGATGGCGGTACAGGAATCTTGCGGGAATCGATCAAATGTTCTATTATCAAACATCCTTAACCTCTGATCAGCTCCTTGACAATCGGCGAAATTGTTAAGGTGATGGCAAAAAATTTGTTATCAATTTTCTTCGTTACATCTGCTCCATAACCAATCATTTCCCTCACGATGCATTCATCGGAGAGAATACAAGCAAATTCGAATGGCGTGTAGTATTCTCTCGGATCGACAATAGAGGTGGGACATGGTTTGTTTGCATCGGCACCGAATTTGAGCAGATATTTAACTAATTTGAAATCATTGAGTTTGACGGCTTCGTGAAGCGCAGTCCAACCAGATGGGTCGGAAAAATTAACATCAGCTCCGTGTTTCAGACAAAAATCGATCAAGCGAATCGGCTCATCGACCTGTCGGATGATTGAAATGATTAGATATTTCGAGTTATTCTGAATCAGGTGAATGGTTGATAATTCTGATAATTCAACAAATTACGAGAGAGAAGAATCTGCTCCTTTTCCATCTCAGAATTAAATGAATTAATAACACGATCATGTGCTCTAGACGTCGTAGATGATGGGGTATCTGGAGGTTGTTTTTGCGTAGATGTGATCAGTACCTTTTTTAAACAACTACCAACCTTCTGTTTGTGCATATTTTCTTTAGTGGCAAGAGATGTTTGGCTCGGAGGGGCATTGGCTTCACCGTTTGTCTGTGTGCGCATGATGATCTCGGGAATCGGAGACTCGTTTTTGTGTTTTGGGGCCACGACTGGTGATATGGTCTAAAAATAAGCTTTGTAAGATTTCCAAATAAATGTCGAAAATTGTTCCGTTGAGAATACAATCAAGACTGAATTCATGTTAACTTAATGATAATACAAAATAATTTCGTAATTCCGAAAGAGTAAAGGTGAATTCAAATATAGTTAGAACCAGAGAAAATCAAATTTTGGACCTATGTTTGATGAAATATTTCTCAAACCCATCGTTATTCTTACGCAAGTATAATTTCTCATTAAAATTTTAATTGACTGCATACTTAATGTGTACATGCAAAGATAAAAGCAGATTGGCCCTGTTGGACGTATCGTAAATCATCCAACAGAGTATAAGCAGAAGACGAGTTTTCCTGATGAGTGGCTGCTAAGGTATACAACCAACGAGTTTACAAATCATACCAATAACTGAATTCAATGATGCTGTAAAATATTATCATAAGCATCTTTTGTATTTTTGCCTTCGAATGACTATCCTAAGTTCTAGACGATTCCACTCATGAACAGATTTAAACTTGCAAAAATGTTGCGATAAATATGTTTATCCATCTATTTACAAATTGGGGAATACAATTAGCTATCTTTAGAAATTCATACAAATGTTAATCGTTCATAATATACGAACTTATATATTTCAGTGTCTCACATAACAGGCAGTGATAAAATTTAGAATGGAAAATTGAATAATTTTATATTTTTATCATTTGAGGATGTAGGTAAAAGTCTACGTGTCGTGAAAATTTTAGGTAGTTTTTTTGTGTGCCGCGAGATAAAAAAACTTGAAACAATTGATACAGTTGAAGCCAAAGTAAAATCTACCTGGACAAATGATTATTAATTTTGTTATTTTAAATGTCTCTAAGGATTCAGAAAACTCTTGAAATTAAGAAATTCTAAAGTGAAAGATCAACACGAGCCAAATGCCTATGGGTCATAAAACTGGATTTGTAATAAGATTGATGCATGTTAACAAAACAAAAAACAAATAAACAGATTTATAAACACATTATTTGACGAATTAAATTAAAAAGAAACCTCTTGGCAAAAAACATGAGAGCGCTGAAATACACATCATTACTTAATTCATGATCAAAACAAGATGATATTCGGAAGAAAAAGAGTTAACCATAAAGCTCATTCGATAACAAATATCATGGACCTGGTGGAATATCAAGACCTCAATAATACCTAAGCATAAGTTACCATATATTTCGTTTTGCCAAACATCAATTATAAATCAGAGAGCATGTGATAGTAATTATGAGTCTATAATATTTTGAACTGAACGATCCAGAAGCGTAGGATGTGTTTGAAGCGCATCCAATTTGGTATCATAAAAATTAGAAAAGAGCAATGAAATTGCAAACAAAAGAAGAAATAAAATTACCTGAATAGAATTAATATGGACATCTTGTATTGGCGCAGCTTTATTAAAATTTGGAGCCTCATTTGGAGCTATTTGATTAAGGTCTATTGGGACGGATGATGCAGTCTTCGTTTCCCGAAATTACATTTTTTACTTACATTATCTATCTTCATTGGGGCTTCAACTCTAGTCGACTCAAAAATTGCTATAATTCAAAAGCTAGTACCAGATTCGCCTTTATCTCTACTCCCATAAAGCATTTGAAAGGTTTCGTCGTCTAATCGTTTCTGTGATTATATGTGATTACAGGTATGCCTTTTCGTGGTTTCCGTTTACTACATGAGTTATCCATTCCGCGGTGAAAATTCGAATTACGCGTGCGTTTGGATTCAAGATCCATTCTCTTTGCAATTCAGTCTATAATAATCGAACCATAGGTTTGTGGTTTTTCAAAGAAAAAATATTCCATAGACATAATGTTCTTATTTTGAAAAACAATCCTGTGACGAAACGGTGCATGACAAAACATCTATCAACAAAGGTTAATGATAAATACGGTTAATCGGAGTACATGAACCTGCCCGTGAAATAAATATAATTTTAAACACTCCCCGAATCTGATAATATTATATCATGATAATAAACAATCGGGCAGCTTCGGATTTATTCGAAACGCGGGCAGTGCATTGTATTTGTGGCGGATGATAATCCAAGCGATTCAAAAATAATTTTAACATCATACATTCATGTAACTCTCGTCATCAAATCGAGGGATGGCTGAACCGTTAGTTAAATTTTTGGCCAATGAGATTAGAGTGTATTGAGAGGAAAGACGAAAAAATAGAAAATTTGTTTAATTTGCTGCAGCTTCAATCAGGTTCCTTCAGGATAACCAACATTCAAAAATGACGGGAGTTATCGTATGAGTCTTCTCAACCACTCATTGATAAACCATCGCTACTTTATAAGATTTCTCAATGGTAAACTTTAGGAGCATGTTGCATTTAACCAAAAATGCAAGAACTGTAAGCTGAAAATTTGATGAAGATGAAAAGAACAAGATTTCATTCCTATAACTTTTCTTACTAAAATTCATCTTTTTCGTGTAACATTTCAGCCTAATATATGATTTATAATTAAGAGTAAATCTTATAAGGCATATTTTTACTATTTCTTAATTATGTAGATCTCACTAGAAAACGACGAACATGACTCCTTCTTCAACATTATGATAACAAATTTCGCGTACAATGCATTCAAATATTTGGTTTGCTTGAGGGATCGAATCTGATTGTATGAATTGCAGGCGTGAATGATTCCACGGTCATTCATCCAAACAAGAATCTTTAAAATATTTTTACTTACTAATCGGGCGAAAAATAGTTTTATCATAAAATTATATTAATTTAACCGGGTTATCGTATTTAATGCAAACAGTTCTCACATGTGTTTTTTGACGCATCTTTCTCTATATTCTTTATTAGAGCACTGTCAATATAAACTTTGATCAGGTTTATTTGTACCGAGAATCATTCAAAGTACTGCCAAAGATTCTAAGTATTTTTCATGGGGAAAAGACAAACGATTAAAACATTTCATGTTTTGGACCTATGTTTGCTTTAAAAATGTGCAGGGTGTACATTTTTTAAAACCACGGCAGTTGGTAAACAATAATACCTTTTGATTTTGCCGAAAAGTACTTTGTTACATTAATTTCGATGAATTCTCTAATGTAAAATAATTTAATTTTAGAGTCGAGTTTAAAATAAAGTTATAATCGATTATCTCGATGCTTTCCCATGTAAAAATGCGTCTCATATTTGTTAAATAATACAGCATTATTTAAATTAAATACATTCTGGCTAGCAGAAATCAATAATTTGATACTTCAAACTGGTAATTTTCCACATCTTTTGTTATAAACGCCGATTCTTTCACTAATATCATAAATTAGCTCCGAGCTTGCAAATGTAATACCTGATTTACCACTCATGTTATTTTACAGCTTTCCATTCCATTTAATTTAAAGCTAGTTTTAAAGACAAAGTACCTAGATCATGATAATAATTTTTCTAAATATGGACATAGGGTTGTTATTTAAAGTTGATTCGTTGAAAAAACTAACACCATTTTAGATCTATTTCATTTTCACTGATCTCAGGGGTTGTCGATACTTCGAAAAACATTACGATTTGAGAACCAACACAAGTTTGGCCATAATTAATTTCCAGGCGCTGAGAAAACGTTATATCACGGTTTGGTGTATTAAAGTATGGAAAAGCTAGGAAACTAGCCTAGTTGACTAAGTTTTAGTTATTAGGAAAAATTGGATTAAAGGTATTGGATTTGGCGTTTAGTCCATTCGTTTAAACACAATCTACAAAATTCGACAATCCGAAAAATCCAGACTGATAAAAATGAGAAGGGTAAATATGGCAAGCAGTGAGCAGACTAAGATTTCGTAGTGATGCCAGTGACGAATATTAAGTCATCCAAAATTCAAACTGCCACATGAAGATATTGTTGGCAAAACCCAACAGCCGGATTGTCTTTTAAAAATGATTACATGCGAATTTTTTTCTGTCAAGATTCTAAGAATTCCATACTTACCGAAATTTGTAAGACCAGACATTCATTGTTTTGCACGGAGGCCATGATACACAACGAATGCAAAATTTTAATAGAAGTTTAGCTTAGTAGTCATTCACTTTGTGCGTACTGATAGATATCCAATCTTTCTCAAATACGACACGTGTATTTGTTTAGTTTACCTGGGTATATATTCAATATCGCGTTCCGTGACGATACTTATTGCGCACCTCAAATATTGATTGTTATTATTAAAGATATTTTGGCAGAGACACTGTATTTTTCCCTAATTATTTCATGAAATAATTATCGATTCCGTCCTTAACAAATGAAGTCAAAATATAAAAAAAATTTCATTCAGAAGTTCCATAATACTGTTAGGAATAACCATAAATATTTGAGATGCCCAATAAGTACCGTCACGGATGTCGAAATTGACTAAAAATCCATGAAATAATTTAAAAAACGTAGACACCTTTGCAGATATTTTTTCAATGTAGGCGATCATTTATACAGATTAGAGCACGACGGGATATGATTGGAGTGAAAGCTAATATATACGTTAACTTTTTCCACTGCTAGAACTTATCAGTTATGAAGTAGGTGCCCAGACACAATATGAATACACTAAATTTTTTAACCCTATCATATATCGACAAAACCTCGAAAGTCATATTCAAATGCTTTTAAATACAAAGCGCTCTATAACGAAAATGTTGATAGATGTACACCAGAAGGGTTTCAGAAACAGTCACGCCAATAGCCATGGATCAACCCGAACGCCACCGAGTCACTGTTACTTTTGGTGGAGATCCACAACGGGTTAAAAGTCACAATTCTCCTCAAATGTTCTTTTTTGATCTGGAGAACAAAATCCCGAATGCTTAGAGACTTTTTAAGAGTGCTTTATCTGTCCAAAAAATCTCAGTGTAAAAGTCGTCGAACGAACAAAGCTCTCCGTGATTAAGGTAAAAACGTATTGGAGCGTCAAAGCTTAGACAGAACCAATTTACATTGAAAATATTAGTCATCGATTTATGCCAGGCGAGTATTTATATCGTAGCAACATGGACAGAGATGAAGTTGAGGCTATTATTAACTACTAAAGAAGGCCGACTAAGCCATTTTATCTTTTATACTACGTAACTACCCATGTAAAACGATCTGTTCCTGATGAGTTTATACGTATCCCTTAACGTTGATAAGATGCCCAGCGAAGTAACACGCGGGGTTGAATTCGCTAGTATCGCCATGAATTCGGATCAAACATTCTAAAATTATAGGATATTAATTATGGCGTTTGGCTATCTTAGCAACGATCAACGTATCCTAGAGGTTAATCGAGACAATCGCGACGCTCTCGATGGCTCATGATATAATCAATGCGGTCAGCGATTCGAATTAAAACCTCTAAACCGTAATTACGATGAAAACCACAATATTTCAAATCATCAGGAATGTGCCATTGATAAGTATTGAGATTGAACATAGTTATTCAAACAAACGTCTATATTTGTTCAAAAAATATCCATCGTAAGTTCTTACAAATATGCCGATACATGCATTACATATATCGTAAACCTATGAGCTAAAATTGTAATGATTCAACTTGGTCAACATCCATGGAATCATATATCATCGATCTAAGATTAGTAAAATCGTGATGATTATAGATACATAGATGGTGTCTGGCAATGAAGTCAAGTTTTTCATCTTAGTACAACTCCTGATTTTGATAACATATTTTGAGATAGGAAGAGTGATTCAATATGATCGAGCCTCTAAATACAATGATGTCGGAGATTTGTTATATTATGACTTTGTGGTTTGAGAATCTGAAAGATAGAAAAATTTGATTTGTTGAAATCAACGCAAATAACCAAATATCGTAAGTCTCAGAATAAAAGGCGATGGACAATCGCCAATTCCCATGTGGGACTGTCCAAAACTGAAGGGCTGAAGGAGAGCACACGTGTAAATAGATAAGATTTACTAGGATTGCGACCAGCCAACGATTCGGTCGGTAGATTTATGATATTGCCTGGCTACTAAGTCTGATATTATACAGACAAACAAATAGTTATTTGAGGTATCTAATATTCTTAATGCATGATAGCAGTTCACAGGCCATTCATCGCGTTTGAATCACTTATTCAAAAATGTGTCAGGAGACCACCCATGGGACCGTATTTTTAGGCAAACCGCCGTTAACGATTGGTTGATTTGCGATGTGAATCTAGATCACAAATGCTAACAACTGCTAATTCATAAGGATTTGGTTGTTTGTGTTATGAATAACAACCATGTGAATATTAGTGAGAATTTGACCAAAAAGATTGTTAATTAGTTTACTTATTGGTTACCAATCGGTAGTGTTGAGATTTTAGTAAAGGCGTGGTTCACCTGTATCTAACAACCTGATTAAAAATAAACTGATATATTAACAGATTAGTGACTGCTACTCGATGCAGTGTTAAATTGTTTGTGATTTTGTGTGGACTATGTTTTTGACAGGTGCACCAATTCCCAAATAATTAACACGGCCAACGCCTATGATTTTGACCTCTGACGCAATAGATTACAGGATTTATTTGACCATCCATTCAAGTTAGGACACGCCGACAAACTGATATAAATACAGAATGCGCACGCTCAGTACTTTTCACGTAAATGTTTTTGCAGAGTTTGGTGTTCTGCGTTTCATTGCTCAATTTCGAGCAGGCATTGAGCGAGTCGGAAGGCGTGAAGGGTCCCGTCATCGGAATCGACCTTGGTACGACCTACTCGTGCGTTGGGATATTCCGTGGTGGCAAAGTGGACATCATTCAGAACGATCAGGGTAACCGGATCACCCCCTCCTATGTGGCCTTCACCAAGGATGGTGAAAGGCTCGTTGGGGATCCTGCAAAGGGTCAACTTACTGTCAACCCCGAGAACACGATATTCGACGTCAAGCGTCTGATCGGTCGTCGTTTCGATGAAAAATCCGTTCAGGACGATATGAAACTATGGCCCTTCAAAGTTGTCAATCAAAATGGCAGACCTTACATCGAAGTGGATGTTGGTGGTGAACGAAAACGATTTGCTCCCGAAGAAATAAGTGCTATGGTTCTCTCGAAGATGAAGGATTTTGCTCAGGACTACCTCAAGGTTAATATTACCAATGCAGTTATCACAGTCCCCGCCTACTTCAACGACCCACAGAGACAAAGTACTAAAGATGCCGGTGCCATCGCAGGTTTGAATGTACTTCGAGTTATCAACGAGCCAACAGCTGCTGCTATTGCTTTTGGAATCGACAACAAACAGCAAGAGATGAACATATTCGTTTACGATTTGGGTGGTGGAACGTTTGACGTGTCTGCTCTATCTTTCGACAATGGAGTATTTGAGGTTGCAGCTACTAAAGGCGACACTCATTTAGGTGGTGAAGATTTCGACAATCGTCTTATGCATCATTTCATTAAATCCATCGAATCTGCTGGTAGAAAGTTTGATAAAAATGATCTGAAGTCAATTCAGAAACTTAGACGAGAAGTCGAGAAACTAAAGCGAGCTCTGAGTCAGCTTCACGAGGCTACTCTTGAGCTCGAACTTCCAGATGGTGATTTCTCAGCAACCATCACACGATCCAAGTTCGAACAGATTAACGCTGATTTGTTCAAGAAGACTCTGGAGCTGTCTCGCGAGTGTATCAAGGATTCTAAACTTTCAATCGAAGACTTCCATCAAATCGTCTTGGTTGGTGGTTCTACAAGAATTCCCCGTATTCAAGCCCTTGTTAGCGAATTTTTCAATGACAAAGAACTCAACCGCGGTGTGAATCCTGATGAGGCTGTAGCCATCGGTGCAGCAATTCAAGGAGCTATCATGTCCGGTCAACAAGAAACCGCTGACATCGTTTTGATTGATGTTTGTCCTTTGTCTCTTGGTATTGCTGTTCAGAACGGTCTCATTGAGGTTATAATTGCACGAAACTCAAAAATTCCCACCAAGCAAACAAAGTCATTCACTACTGTCATGGATAATCAGGAAACTGTCAGAATTGAAATTTATCAAGGTGAACGTTCAATGGCCAGGGATAACTACAAGTTGGGTCAATTCGACTTAGTGGGTATTCCACGGGCTCCTCGCGGTCAACCTCAGATTGAGGTCACATTTGCTGTCGATAACAACGGTATTCTCCAGGTTGATGCCGTTGAAAAGAGCAGTGGTAAATCTAATAAGATTACTATTACAAACGAACAGAGGCAGCTGCGGTCAGATGAAATCAATCGCATGATCGAAGATGCACAGAAATTCGCAGATGAAGATAAAAAGAGTGCAGAAAAGGCTAAAGCCAAGTCTGATTTCGAGTCTCATCTCTATTCTATCCGAAACCAATTGAAGGACGAATCTGGCATGGGTGGCAAAATTGCAGAGGAAGACAAAAAGGCACTTAACAGTGCAGTCGACGACTCAATCGCCTGGTTGGATAACAATCCTTCGGCATCCGTTGAAGAGATCAACTCACAAAGATCTGAATTCGAGAAGCAGACTCTACCAATCCTGGGTAAGTATGGTGGTGGTCAGGGCCAGGCTGGAGACTTTACTCCTCCTTCTGGAGAACAAGCTAGCGAGGAAGAGTCGCACGAAGAGCTTTAATATAAACTGTTAATGAACGTTTCTCTATATTAACTTTTTAATGCATTTTTCCTCGCCTATATTAATTTCAACTTTTAGCTTGTAGTTTCTTAAACCGTCTTTCTAGTAAACTCTATATTTTGTTTGCCTCTTTAATTCACCTGCCATGCTCTTGACAAGGGGTAAGTTTATATGTCGTTGTTTAATCTAGTTTGTTTCGGATTGTGCCATTTTATCTAGTTATGTCGTCGACTTTTGGTTCGATCATTGTTTTGAACATGATGGTCTTATGAGTGTATTAGACCCATTACGCCGGTCAATTTGTAATTGTCTGATACTGCATAGATATACGTATGCATGGTGCACAATTATCCTTAGGGAGATGGTACATTTCTCAAAATCCCATCAACTTGGTTATTGAGACGGTGATTTCGATGTGATCAATTTTAAGATTAGGTTCCTGTACCCCATGAGGCCATTCGGTAAATTGCAAACAGTGCCCATGATTTCAGACATGGTTGCGATTTTCTTTTGAATAAGTGCAATAAGAGCAATAGTTTGTGAGAATTGTCCGCCTCGAAGGTTCACTTCTTAAATGATGATGAACTAGCTCATCTTTTTTATAATCTCCACCAGACGTTGACACGCCTGAGGTGTAATAAAAAAATTCTAACCTTTGAAAAATTTGGATTGCTTTGAGTTAAAAAATCCAGCATGGTTGGGAGTACAATCATCCGAGTCTACAAATCAATCAAATCAAGCCCAGAAGCAGCTACAGCACAACCTTTTGTCATAGTATTTTTAAAAATATTGGTATGTTTAGTAATTTGATATCATTTTCATCAACACAATTCACTCGTTTTTGAAACTAAATTTCACTGTCGTAGTCTACCTAGATCGTTAATTTTATTTCAATTTATCCTTGATCCATTAAAGGATATTCATTTACAAACATACTACCTGTACCAGTTTCAAACCAGATATAAGGCACTGCAGAATACTACCGTTATTCGCTTCAAATACATCCACCTAATTATTAACACCAATTTCAGAAATCTCATACTGTCTGTCAATTAAGGTTTCAACTCTTTTAGACGTGGTCCCTCCCCGAAAACTTGTTTTCTGATGCCATAATAAACCATTCTAATGTAGAATTCAATTATCTCTCAACTCAAAACGAATAAGCACATATCATGTTGCAAGGATTACTAATCTGTCCAATTGTGACCCATACTCAACACAGGTATAATTAGTTATTCTAATATGATCTAAAAAATGTGGCCTGCTCATTCCTTCATTAATACCAATTTCTTGCCAATCAAAGTAGTTCAGAAGCATGAATCATCAAATACCTTCATGAACGATCTTAGAAACAAAATGATTGATCTTAATAAATGTACACAAACGTTTAGGTTCTGATTTATACAAGGGTTTGCCTTCACAGTCGACCACCATGACGATATTTATGGCGCACCTCACACTTGATTATTATAAACGATATTGTTTCATATCCACAATAATTTTCGTCCATTGGTTTCGTGGGTAATTATCGACATAATGCCGAACAAAAAAGTAGAAATACACAGGAAATATCATTCATAAGTTCCGTACTGCGGTTAAGAATATCGATGAATATTTAAGTGCACAATAAATATCGTAGTGGTTGATATGGAAAGTTACGACGGTTGATTTTGAATGAGAAACTCGGTAAATTGGTGACTAGACTCGGGAAGAAAGAGACTTTGTTGGTGAATAACTGATAAGTTAGAAAGAGTCCTCTCTGAGATTTCGGTAAATTATTATTGGTTATGAAATCTGGACCTTCTCAAGAATAGCCTAACTGTGAATTTTTTCTTATTAATCAACATATATACCACATATTAGTGCAGTGCCGTTTTGCTACAGCTGGAATATTGAATTCAGAAACGGGTACATTAGTTTGCGCGGTTCATAGACACTGGTCACTCAATGATAAAGCGGTCAGAGAAGTGATTACTTTGGAACCTTCCTTAGGTATCCAAAACTATAGATCAAATTATGGCATATGGGGGTTAATTTTGGGGGAATTTTAAAATGTCGGATTTGGTGGATTTTTCAGAAAAATACAAAATCACAAAATTCATATTTCTTAAATACACAACACTAATTCAAAATGATAAATGCGCTGTTGTCCGTAATGAGAATTTCGACCTCCCCACTTCCAATTTTTCCAACCCAAAGAGACTGTTTTTTACCCATTTAAAATGAAATTCCACCGGGTTCTGCAATCAAAACAGTGAAACGTGATAATCAATATGACGGATTGTTTTGAATACCAGGCTATTGAAGGAACGCATCTCATCAATACAGAAATAATTTAACTTGATTTAAGACATCGTTTCTGACAAGATTCAACTGCATATTATTAGGGAAGCAGTTTAATTAGAACCTCTAATTTTCTATTTTAAATAATTAGTGACTTCTGGTCGTGAGACCATTAACATCAACCATGAAAATAAATATTTATCGAACAAACAACATAACGATTGAAATAATAAAATTAATTTTGTTACAATATGGGTATATCTTCCAGATTCAAGCGTTTCTGGAAAAAACTTTCTGCGTATAAGAAATAATTTTTGAGGTTAGCATAGGCGATATCTTGAAGCATTTTAAATTATTTCTCTATAGCTGAGAATCGTTTCTTCAACATACTGGTATCGAAAAAAAAATCCGCCATATTGATTATCATGTTTCACGGTTTGATTGCAAAACCAGGTAGTTTTACAACTAAAAACTAAATAAAAGGAAAGAATTGAATTTTCAAAAGATGAAATAGACCTGAAACACTATACTCGCTGGTATGACTTGATTAAGCCTCATCCATCCTTAATATTTTTTCTTTAAAATTTTTTCCCTCAAAACATGACAATAGAGACTATCGGAAGAGAATAACAACACATTTAATTAATTTTTAAGTTAATCTATCCAATATTACAAAGTGCATTTATCAAGGCACAAACCGGTAAAGTGTTATATAAAACAGTATAATTCCAGTAGTAAGCCCAAAGTAGGTTTTCCAAATACAAACAAATTTATTTCGAAAATATGTTGCCTTTATTGCCTAAAAAAGTTCAACAATGACTGAGGAAACATGTTGAATTGATAGCATCTGGGCCACTATTGTTAAGTTGTTCCTTAAGACGAACATGGGTCCATTTTATCGACGAATTAAAAAATCGACAATGAATGAATCAAACACTATGGTTTGAAAAATTAACGATGTCAAAGGAGAACTTACACTGTAGACAGACATGTGTCCTGGCGGTCGCTCGAAAAAAACAGAAAATATTTGGCGCTTGATATTATATATAGTCTTGGATTAACAATCAAAATGTTTCCATGAGTAGAACAGATCAAAAGATCATTCAGGATTTGAAAAATTATTATTTATGGATGGTAAGTAAAAATTAACTCGACCCCTTAGTTTTAGTAAATAAAAAGACTATTTATATTGGGAGCGACTATTACCTTGCACCCATTAGGTTAATTTTCCTTTAAGAGGATTGTCTTTTTTACACCCTGGGGCTTAGCGGCTGGTTTTCAACCTAAAAAACATAGTTCATCTTATGAGAATTCCTAATAAAATGTAATTGTTAAGTTTTAATTGAGCAGTATTTTTTATTCTAGTATTCTAAGTCGAGGCAGAGAGACAATCAAGGATTTTCCTTATTCAAAATCTGAATTTATTGGGTATATTGGAGTATTCCCAAAGCTTCACTCTGACAGTCAAGAACAATAAAACTATTTATATATATTCATATTTCGGTGCCAACCAAATGGTACAGGTCTGTGCCTCACCAACTCGTTTTATTTGCATAATAAAACGCAATTACTCAAACAGCCGCGTTGGAATGGCCTGGGAATAATTACGAACATCTGCGAAAACATCACTTAATTCAGCCATGTTGTGGACGAGTTCAGCTATCATCCACCTCGCAATCATCGGAATCTCAGCTTTTGGTATAAATTCACCTAAAGTTAGATGGCAAATTCATGTCTCGACGTTTTGATATATCTGTGATGGTTATTTTTATCTTAGGGTGAAGATGATAACCACATCTCGCCATCCGCTGGAAAGAAAGGGGTTGAAAAAGGAAATGATCATAAAGCACGTAAATATGGCGGGTTTCAATATCTATGGGAAAATAGAAACGAAACCTTTGGTGTGGTATTTTATTGTTTTTAATAAGCCGTTCATTACTTTGATATTTGAGTCATATGGATATATTTGTAAAAGTCCTACTCTTTGTTTGCTCTCAACATTACAAATGGTGAAACCAATACTTTCAAATAACAACCCAAACAAAAGAATTTTCATGACCATGGATTACCACGACCAGCTCCACGCCATGGCGTTTTTGTTTGATCAATATTCCTATCATCTCAGATGTATGTTATTTAAACGTGGAATGGTAAATCGCGAAGTTTACCGATAGAACAAAGGCACCACGTGCTATAAGTCTATCCGTTTTTTGTTAACGGATTTGATATCTAACCAATACTTCAAATGTCAGACCAGTAAATCGGTTTTTAAATTCTAGCTAAAGTGAATGAGCTTCTCGAATTGGTTCATAACGGTATGGTCCTTAAATTAGTAAAAGTTTTCGAATATGTAATCCTTTTTCTCGAGTTTAAGGATGTCACAACAAGGTAAGCCTTTTTAATTAAAAGGCACAACGTTTTCACGTTTCCCCACATCGACGTTAATTTTTGTTATCAACGTACAGAAAATAACCCTCTGATCAAGGTATGATCATTTGGTAATGAAGTGTAACATATCAAACCCAAAAATAAATGATGTGATAGATTATGAGTCCAATAACAGGCCCCAAGTATTTGTTCTCTAATCAGCCTTCAAAGGTCGTTCATCACTTGTCTAACATCATACAGTCGAGATCCGATACACCTCAACCTGACTACCCCAAGTCAGGAGATATACCAAGGATCGCTCCACACAACTTTCCCATTTTCTGGATTTGTATTATTGTTGCTATACTAATTACACTTCTGTACCTGATGCTGATATTGATTCTTGCAAGTATTTCAACGACTGATACATTTTCAAGCAAGGATCATCAAATGAAACTTAAAAATGATTGATTATTTTATTGTTATTCGCATCCCTGAAATATATCCATATTTTACTCATGTAATCTGGTAAGTTTTCATTACTTTTTGCTCTTAAGGCCATTTTAATGGAACCTACTTCGTTGTTTGTCTTCATGATTTCATTTTCACATGCTAATGCTGAGTTGTTATTTTAACAACACTCATCAGTTATTTACAAAATATTTGATCAATCCTATTAGAACAATCACTCATAGCGAACGTTTCTTGAATTAAAGTTGGTTCCATATTCTTTATCGTTATTCATGAATTTTTTTGTTATATTGTGTTAGATTATTATTTGACTTCATAACAATTAACTTTTGCAACGTACTTGAGATTCAAGTTTGCTTTCTTGAGTTTAATTACTAATCCCTGTGCATTCGATTTTATCTTTCAATTTACAGATCACGAATTTAAATTTACAACAAAGTACAGCTGAAATTGGTTTAGTTGCAAGAGTGTTTATTTGTATCTTTATTGGTGGTTGACCGTGCACTGCTTGGAGTGATTAAACTTTGAAAATAATAACAACTGCAGGGAGTTAAAATCGTTTTCGTTGGTCGAACTCAGACTTTTTTCCAAAAGTATGTGTAGAACAAATTGTTTGAATTACACGTATTGGAGTTGATGTACATAGAAAATGTAGATTTCACGAAAATCCAGAAGTAAGAATAGGTTACATTGAATATAACCTAATATCGAGTTCTTATTGGAATACACCAATATAAAAAGCTAAACATAAATCTGTTGTAATATTTAACCATGTATACTGTTTGAAGGTGCCTATAGTGGGTTAACCACAATTCCTATTTTGTTGGATGATCACTTCTTGAAATTATATGCATCTATCTGGGTCGTTCATTAAGATACCCGTTCAACGTGATATTTATTGGGTTCAGTTAAAGGGATTCCAGGTTCCTTTGTGACAGTCCGGTGTTCTAAGAATCTCACAAATTCAAATATATCTAACAAGCATTTCAATCATGTTATACTTATTTTAAACCATCTTCACACCAGGGTCCTAGTTGCGTTTTGTTGAAAAAATACTATATTTACCTTGATCTAAAGCTCTTTAAAGAACATATTTTTTGAGCTGACATGATAGGTAACGAGCGTGTTTTAAAAATGGATAATACCGGGGTTTGAAAAATATATGACGGTTTGAAATAAAAAGAGTGATGGTTTTTGAGAGTTTTTTAAAACTCATTAACTAAAACCAAATTTTGAAGGAAAGCTTTAAGAGTTATACCGGGTTGTTGCGATCAATCAATCGCACCCAGTTTTTTTTAAGATCTGATATCAAATGATACCTTACTTCAATAAACGTATAGAATGTATTAACTAAGATGAGGATGGTAAAAATATCGTGCAGGATCATCAGTTTGGCGAGTGTTTTTTTCGACTGTAGAGTGAATTGCAGTAGAATTTAATCAGGTTAAATACTTGTAAACTTGCTTGCATACACAATAGATGGTGAAATTTGGAAATAAACCACGAAAACTCTATTTTCCTTTATATATCGTTAGAATTTATTCCTTTGAAGTAATTTTAAATAAGCGGATACAACCTCAACACAACGCGTGATTCCTGTTTTTGAAAAAAATAATCATTTACAATATTTAACCTGAT
>JWZT01004873.1:359549-394314 GCA_000827895.1 Thelohanellus kitauei
ATTTTAATCTTGATAAATTCTCAGATGATTTATCCGAGGACGTCCAAGGCTACGATTCTAGACCAAACCTGGTTATATTAAGTGTTGATAAAAAACCATTCTCTTAAATTTGAGATGTTTTTGGATCAACGAAACAATCCAGTGGTTTATGCTACTGTCATTTATCTTCAAGATCTCGCATTTTAATCTTCAAGTCCTCGTACCTAAATTTTTTTAAAGAGCTAATATCAAATGATATTTTACTTCAATAAACGTATTGAAATTATTAACTCAAATGAGGATTGGTAAAAATGTCATACACGATAATTGGTTTGGCGAATATTTTTTGACTTTTGAGTGAATTTCAATAGAATTTAATCAGGTTAAATATTGTAAACATCATTTTGTTCAGAAACAAGAATCACGCATTTTTTTACGCGGCATCCGCTTATTAAAAATTACTTCAATAGAATAAATTCTAACTATAGATAAAGGCAGATAGAGTTTTCGTGGTTTATTTCCAAATTTCACCACCTATTGTGCATGCACGCAAGTTTACAAGTATTTAACCTGATCAAATTCTACTGCAATTCACTCCACAGCCAAAAAACATTCGCCAAACTGATGATCCTGCACGATATTTTTACCATCCTCATCTTGGTTAATACATTCTATACGTTTATTGAAGTAAACTATCATTTGATATCAGATCTTAAAAAAAAACTAGGTGCGATCGATTGATCGTAAAACCCTGTACATTCACTGCTAATAAGTCAATTTATTGATGCAAAATATCATCAATAAATTAAGGCTTTTGGAGGGTGGCAATACAGAGTTTGCATTTTTTGCTTTTTTTCCAGTGCCTGAAAAGAGAAGACATAAGCGGAGACACACTGTTAGTTTATTGTGATGGCTAGCTTGGTTTTTAACTACAATAGAACTCGATTATCTGAATTTTTTTAAACTTTTCCGATTTAAACATAAAGATTTCAATAAAAACTAAATGATTAAATTTAATGCTGATAAAAATATTACCTTCTTTCTTTAGGCAAAGAAATATTTTTATTTGTTTCTATATTCAATAATCATAATAATAATGGCGTTATACAAATAAATGTTTATCGAATTAAATGGGTTCCATCCAAGATTGACGAGCAATGAAAAAAATGAAACGTGCTGCTCTCAAACTAAAACAAAAGTTCGAAATCGTTGACGCCTTGAAAAGGGTTTTTCTTGGTTATCTATTAAAGATATATGGCGTTAGGTGGTCAAAAATATCCGATATTATAATTTAAGGTGATATAATCATTAAATTTACACAATGCTCTATGCCGGAGGATGGTAGTTTAGAGTGGAAAGTTATCAAAATGTGGAATTATGATGTTGAAGACAGCTTATTCATGTTGTTACTTTAAGGATGATCAACTGCGTCGCCGATATATGCTCCCATAATATGTGTAAAGGAAAAATTGAATTAAAATATTAGCTTATAATCCAATTCACTTAGCATTAATAATTATAAAAACGTAATTGTATTTGAGAGCTAAAAATGATGAATCAAAACAACATAATGATTGAAAAAATACAATGCAGCAAATATACCAAATCTCACTCTGTGGTAGAAGCAATGGAAATTTTAATAAATGGGTAAATTGTGAGTCGAGTGGTCTAAGTTATCCAATTTTTATTTTTGAAAAAATAATTGAAAAAATACAAACACGTCCTCTAGATTTAGTGAATGGAATTTTAGAAATAAATAATGGTTCTTTAACTAGTTAAGATGTTGATTGTTTAGAAGTTGTCATGCAATGGCATGAAAAACAAGATGAATGTTAATTCTCATAGTTAACATGCCTAAAACGTGTTCAGGATTATGTAACATTCTAAGTCTGTAATTGAATATGTTTTCCCAAAAATATTACAATAATATCTTATTCTAGTTCATATTTTTCATTTAGAATTTGTTTTCGTTTTCAAAATCGGCATTCATATTAACTTACATTTATCCGAGTATTCGTTATCCAAAGTAACCCGTTCCGATTGCTTTCTGATAATCGAGGTTATACTGGATTTAAATCAAGTCTATTTCGAGTTTTTAAAAACACGTTTTTCTAAAACCCGTCACACATGAGTCCAAACAATCATATATTTTTAGACACCCGGTATACTAAAACGATTACATTGACAATTTCAAAAAAAGTGGTATGAATATTTTCAAGCCAGAAAAAATATACCTCTGCCAACCTCTTAAAAGCATTCTCCTGCAGCGTGAATAAAAATATGAACTTTTGATTAAACGACTTAGGTTTGAAAATGATAACATTCACCCAAAATAGTTGTTTTTAAGCACGTCTAATCTCCTCTGTCAAATGAAACCTGGTACTGTGTTATTGCCAACGACAATTTACGAAAATTCAAATAATGTACAAGGTTTTTCAATCTGCTAAACTATGGATGCAATCAACTAAATAAAAGTGGCCACAAATCAAAGATTACCTACATATATGAGATAATACACCTTATGTGAGTGAACTTTAACAATTTTTAGCTATTTTCCATGTTCTATAAAAAGCAATAGTTCAAAACTTTTGATCGAATTTTTGGCAAAACACCTAATAAGATGGAGAATTCTGAAGAAAAGGAGGATAATGATGTAAAAGAGGAAGTAATCAATGATTAATGCCACATTTTTTCGATATTCAACTTTGAGACGTCACTTCGCCTTTTAATAAAATTTTCCTAATTTTTAGGCATTTCTTACAAGTCTATTCCCTTAGCATCAATTTCTTGCAACGACAAGGTATTGCAGACCCATACCAACGATCTAGTTTATTCACCAGTATTCATTTTAAGTATTTATTAGTAACATTTTGGATCTGATGACATTGAATATCAAATATTTTTATAGCTACTGAAGTTTACCACTCCCGTTCTGTTTTTTAATTCTATCCTATGTGTCCATTGGTTTACGTCAACATTTATCCAACTATGGCAGTGGTTCCCTCGCTATACGAGCGACTAAATCCGTTTTGGAATGTTCGGTTAATAACATCTTTAAAATTCTATAAGTATATCAATCTAATTTTTAATCCTTAATTGCCGAATATGAAAACTCTTTTTTAAAATCGGTGTCAATTTATGAATTAAAATAATATTAATGATAAATAGGTTTTAATATATGTCGTGGATTTAAAATTGTAACTATTCTAATAACCAGTCAATTTAGCTCCTAATCCAGTTTTTCGATGTCCGAGCACAGCGTTTTTGTTCTTAATATCATAAGGCCAGATGGGCTACTGTCTTTTGATGTGTAATGTTGTTTTTTTATAATTTTCATCCCATCCAATGACTGCTCGCATATATTTGCAGAACCAAACCGACAAATGTGTCTTTGGATGAACGAACGCACGTTTTGAAACTGTTCTGCAGGCAGTTGTCGCCAGAATGAAATGATCTGATCAAGTGAAAGTGAAACAATGTGTTCTATAAATCTACTTCTCAGTGTATCATTACATTTCATATGAATGACCTCTAATTGAAGGTGTTAATGTAATATGGAAATCTTGACTTCAAGAAACAAAAAAGTATTTTTGAAGAGGAACACATTATACTTCTCCTTTTCAAATTCTTTAAACCTAGATTCAAAAACTTCCAAAAGATTTTTAACTTGAATCCTGTACCTTAAAAACTTGAATCTTTTTCATGTAACCGTACTTTCATAGTCTGAAAAACATCTAAAGTTCTTTCCATTAGCTATCCGATAAAAAGAAGTGGTTTCATTTTGAATGATGACGTCATCGCATAAATTTGTTAATAGTTTATCTTCTTCTTGAGCATCTCATTTAAACAGCTTAAATGAAACGTTATGTAAAGCATGAATGCCAGATCAGTAAGCCAGGCATCATTCAAATTATATTCCCCCTTTGTTTGTAATTCATTCCTTTCAGAAATAAATACACATATACTATTTTTCTGTACCCAAAAACGTGACAGAAGTTTTCCTTTTAATAGTTGTCGGTTTCAGTCGAACTGCAACCTGTTGCAGTTGTTCTCCATATTATTCGTTCGTATCTGATTTAAACTGCATGAACTCTCGGTTGTTTAGAGCCTTGCTTCGGATTCCGTTGGCGCCGAAGAACAATATCTATGAAATGTTTTATATTGCATGTCTTCCCACAGAAGTTCTTGGTGAATAATGCAGTTATATTTTAGTTTTGGGCGATCTAGAAACTGTTCTAGTACTTTCAGAAATCAAGATTTATTACCTGTCATAGCCTAAGCCCATATGTGCCTATACTTGCCAATTATCCACAGCCTATATTGTTTTTCTCTCCAAACGGTTTTAGAGTTTCGAACCTACAGCTTCTTTTGGTAGTTGAATGTATAGGCTCAGGTCCTAGAAGTTCTTCAATAACATCAACGTTGTCGATATTTGTTTAAACAAAAACTAACATCTTGTCTTTGTCAGAAATGTCTCTTTATTCATCCATTTCGAATGAAAAAAATCAAATTTTTAATGTGAAACTTTTGACGAAGAGCATCATCAGCTAAATCTTCAACCCATTTAACCATTGAATAAGGGGATCTGATCCAATTATTTTTCGCAGTTTTTACCACCAAGCAATCGAGCGACGAAATTAAGATTGGGTTTTATTATTTATTCTCCATCTGTTAACGGATTCTGATTCTTTTTGCGAATCAAAAGAGGAGCGAATTAATACGTCGCTAAGACAGCACTCTTGCTATGCTCGTTAGCTTTTGTGAAAAATAACGGTTGAGTTTCCAAAGAACCATGTTTTTTATTCGAACTCTTTCCTTGAATCTGAATTTGGTGGGTATTTGACATTTATCTATGAATGTTGGGTAGTGAAGTGACGTGAAATACAAGATATTTTTTATGTGAAACACAAACTCCACGATCAACCAAATAGGTTTTTAACTAGATTTAGGAGTTGGGTGAAAATTGAGCACAACTTTACTATTTAGCTGATCAAAATTCTTGTATTCTATCCTGTTATGGCATACTATTTTTCAAAAAATAAGTGTGGTTTATAATTTATGTAAACTGTGAACCAAATGTACTTTTTAAATTTATGACTGTTTAATTTGTTTTGCCATTAATATGAGTTTATAACATACATCTAAAATATAACTACATTAATACGTCGACATACGAGTTTCATAATGTACGAGAGTTTCGAGATATATAAAAAATCCTGAACGAAATTGACATGCGAACACTTATACAAACGCTAACGCTAGATGGCTGACTGGACAAATTTCGACATTTTCATTAGTTCATTTTACTTGGTACAAGAGCTGGTTATTATCTCCAGCGCATCATCGGTTCTGTTATTGTGTTATTTACAGGACTTGTTGATGTATTTATGAACATTGTTTATTTTATTTGAATCTCTGCGCTATATTTACTATCCATACCTCTAAAATTCTCTCTTTCACTTACTTCTGTATCCCATAAACACATCGCCGTTAGTCGCTATCATCTGTCACCAAGGTAAGAACCTGTAAAACCCAATTTAATTTAATATCCTAGTGATCATAAATTTTCAAGCATGTGTACAATGTATATTTTATTGCCGATATTTAAAATGGGCTTTATCCATTTTTATTATCAAGTATTTTGGTTTTTGGGCTTCTTTTGGATGTATGGAACCGATTAACGTTATTTTACGCATCAAATCAGGGCGAAAATTTGATTTGATATACGATCTCGGTTGCAGAACGAGTTAAACTCATATGCCGAAATACCATTGTATTTAAAGTTGAAATTTTTGAAGTGATTAAAGCAGTGGTTTTCAATCTATGATCAGCCATGATTATTAGCCTTCGACTTTTTAAAAAATGGATCTACACGCTAAATTCTAAGTGAGGGTTTAGATTATCATATAACCAAGTAATATTTTATGGGTGGTAGGTTTAAAATATTAGCTAGCCTTTGGTTAAAAAGAGTCACGGCATGATGCAGATGTATTTGATCCTGAAACAGAATCTGAAAATAAAGAGGAAACACAGGAAATCTCCGACGACAGCTCGGACCGGAGCAGCTAGGGCAATCAGAGGCCTTTTGTTCAGGCAGCCAATATAGACGCTAACGCTATTAAACTGACTCAGTTCGAGGAACCTAAATCAGGAAGTACACTTTTTCTAAGTGGTTGTAGAAATGAGAACCAACACGAAGGAGTAAATTTCTGCTGGCGTGACATTAATTCGCCTTTAGTTAATTCAGTTTGGAAGGACCAGATTACTGAACCTCCAGAACGGATCGGACTACCCATTGGATATTTCTTTTGGTTTATCACCATAGAAGTGGTAGAACTCATTGTTTCAGAGACCAACCACTATTCACAGCTATCTATACCTGACAGAGAACGTTTAGACCTACTTGGCTTCGTAACTCAATTGTCTCAATGTCTAACAGTCGCCTACAAACCAGCGACAACCTTGGTTCGTATGCGGGGACGCCCTATGTCCTTTTCTTTGTCAGGAGAAACCGATGTTTTTAAGAGCCGAACAGCCAAGGAGAAAAGGAATAGGACTGATAACCCTCTTGTAGAGATTCATCTTGAGGGTGTTGAACATCTACAATTACACAAAGAAAGAAGGGCCGTTTCAGGCAGTGTTAAAAATCTACTATTGGTAATTTTTGTGACAAATGCGGAGTCTACTTACACCTTAACTCTAAAAGAAACTGTTTTTTAGATTATCACACAAGGTAATAAACTAAAATCATCCTATTTAGACTATTGTTGAGTGTTAGAGAGTTTCAATTCACATTAGAATCGATAAAAAATACTTTTAACAGATGAAAGTGGTATTATAATAAACTGGTTCCATTAATCACCCGGCCATTGTTGCCATTTTGCAACAACCATTTTCTGCAAGCGGGTTATGATTGGACGAATTTTTTTCAACCCTAAGTATTTATTTATGTATGATATTTCAGAAAATAATTATAACTATATTTTATTTCATTGAAAAAAAATGCGGACATGAAAGGGTTAATATATGAAATCATTGTAGGGTTTGTATGTGCTAATTTCAATGGAGAATAGACCAGCCATGAAGTAAGGTCTTGATCCAGTTAAGGGGGTCATTTCTTCGGATATAATTATTCATCTGGGAAAAATCTCCCATGAGCTAATTAAAGATATGTACGAGATAAGTGCCTAAATCCTAAAATTATATCAATCGTAAAACTCTTGATTAACTTGATGGGTTTGGGAATTATCCATGATGACAGTATGGTCGCCATCCTCCAGATCACTTAAAATTGTTAACAAATCAGGATACTTAAAAAGCAGAAAATAACCCAACGATAAATTATGTTTAGAGAGTTTATGGTCACAGTCATCGTAGCACGAGGGCCCAGAGAAGTTAAAGTAACCTGATTCCGTGTTGTGTATCTTGATTATCAAGAATGTGTCCGTGCCATGTGAAGGTGAAGTGGCCATTCATAAATAAAAATAAGATCTGTGTAAAGTATGCTGAAAGGTACTAACTATATCAGCCAATGTAGGCAAACCGCCCCGATCTGACTTCTGCATAATTTCTGTGTGTATTTTGCGGGTAATTTTATAAGTGTAACCGAGCTATATAACCCGACCGACTGTGGTATGTTTACCATTTAAGTTTAGACGCTTCTTGGCGTCCCTCTCAGATTCGGTCACGTTTCGTTGACAAGTTAAACAATCATCGACGATATTTCAAAGTTAACTTAATTTGGATTGGTTCACCCTTGTTTGATTTCACGGATGCGCTATTATCTCGATATTTTCAGAAAAACACAATTAATTTTTTTTGAAAATTGATGATGCTTCCAAAGGTGCTTGGTCTCCGTGGACTGCAACTCTAATAATAAGTAGTCCAATTTCTTCATAAACGATGAATCCATGCAACTTAAACTATTTCTTTATAGTTGAGAATTTTTCCTCAAATATAATTTTAAAACATTAACAGTTTCGATTTTAACGTGTTTGAATGCAAAAAAATGTACTATCTGTTTGTTTAAACCAATTTTCCAATTTTAATTTAAAACAGAAGAAAAACTGTATAAAACATTCCATAAATGTTATAAAATAGTATAAGCTGGTGATCTGAATTTTCTTGGCGCAATTATCCATATGTCAGATTTGGGAGAAAAAATATATCTATCAGCCCGATCTAAATTCAATTAAGGAAAAACTACATTTTCTCGTAATATTTCTTTTATCACTGTTCATATTCTTTTATTATTTTCATTCATGTTTTAATAGATAAATCATATTCTTAAATATGCAAATATTGTTGATCCACAAAACTACCTTAAGTGATGACCGCTAAACAGTTTTATCATACGACAAATGGGTCGTTCCCACCTAAATTAGTAGACTATGATAACAAGAGGGAATTTTTAACATTTATTCGACAAATTAATTCGAGAATTCGATAATAATCGATTTAAAATCACAGCAAGACTTAATAATCCAATCCTTAAGATGTGTTTAAAATTAATCTTTTTGAAATATATAAATTAAATTCAAAAATATCCAAGCTCCACGAGAAACCTCCAAACAGCTCACTATAAAATCTTTGCTCGCGAGGTAGGGGTTTGTGAACCACGGATCTATGATTATCAATTCCATTTCGAAAATTTGAACTGTTTTTAAGATGGGTAAAAATTATATTTGATCGATAAAGGTTAATCATCCCACCAATACAAGTCATTTTTGATAAGTGATAAATTTTAAGCTGGCTGAAATGATTATTAAGTAAATCGAGAACCCCTACATCTAAAAATGTAGCTAACCGATCGAAAACAAGGCTTTATCATGTTTGAATGTTCGGAAAGAGTTAATTTGCGGGATATCAAGAGATAAATGCTTCCAAACGAAGAAGAGTTGCCTTGAAGACTAGCTTAAATGTTCCACTCGAATCCTTGATCGATCGAAGAATTCAGACCTCGCACACTAGATTATGCAGATTTCATTGTCTGCCATCAAGAAAATAAACCACAGTTTCTTTAAACATATGGTGTTAATCGGACCTGTTCCCTTACATATTTGTGACATCTTCTCTTAAAGGTCCGAGTTTCGTAGAAAGTGATCGAACTATATCAGATCCTGTATTTTGATAAAACACTACCATTTTACACGTTGGCCGTTTCAGATTGTCGACTACAAAATAGTCATCTGTCGTTAGAATCAGTAAGATTCATCCGGAACAATTTCTTATCTATCTCTGTAAGTCTAATTTGAAGTGACCAATTGTCCATGAGTGCTGCCTCGGCCATTTAGTTTATTTTTTCAGAAATGGGGTCGATCCTGTCAACAAAATACGGTTGATCTCAAAAAGACAACAAAACTCATTATTCATGACAAGAAGATCAGATAATATCGATATACACCACTCTAGGGTGATTAATTATAAATAAAAGTATCTTCACTCCCAGAACAAACACTTGTTTGATGGTCTCGTGTGGAGCCCACGCTGTGGCTGGTCGAGAAGGTACCTTCGGAGCTATATTTTTAGTTAGTATAATTTTTTAATCTTTTGTTAAGTGCCCAGAATTTTGTGGCGCCTTCGATATCTCTATATCTGGTTGCGGAGTGTATGGGTTTTGGCCGGTCAGTTCGGTTTATTCTTGTTTTGAAATTTCCGGTCAGAAAAAGAAGAAATACAGGACAATCTGCTGTATGGTTTTTGTACCTTTGACTATATATTATGCATAAAACAAATATTATTAAGTTCAATGTCAAAGGAAATAGCTGATGGTTTATGTGAATTCAAAAAAAAGAAGTGGGTCAAAAATATGTTGAAGCTTCTTCAATGCATGCTATCGATTCACATTTCTAATGCACCCATTGAGCGTATTGTCAATGTTAGGAGCAGCCTTTGGCCCGACGAACGTAATAGATTGATAGTTGAATCTATCCCGAGTTAACTGTTTGATCTTGTTCCGCTTGAATTATTCTTACCGAGAATTTTAAGACAATCTCCTGGAAAAAAACATTTAATCAAAGTAGCCAACGCGAGTCTTCACATCACAAATGAATTATTTGGTCTATTTAATTCTTACTCAAGCAACTTTGGGTTGTATTCTAATTTTTGAATACGCTGCTAAATGTAAAGCAGCGTGCTATAACTAAGAGTTGCCGTTACCACATATTGTATCGGATTTTGAATCTATGATGGGAAACCATTGGAACCAATATTGGATACAGTGTTTATCAATATGGAACACCGCGAGTTTCAAAATTGAACACCTTCAGCGCGTGTGTAACTCGATTTTTTACCAAAATCTTTCCTGTCGCGTAAAAACTTAACAAAAATAAAGAACAAACGTCAAACCCAATGATAAACGCATCTACAAAGGGGGCGTTCTTTACATTGATTATAATTTATAACCTTACTTTATCCTGAGGCGTGTTGACACGTTCTTATTTTTTTACCAAACTTCGCAACCGTAATTGAGTTTTTCAATACCATATTTTGCATCCAGCACAAGATACAATGTTTTTGCGTCTGAACATGTTCAAACTGTTTTTCACATTGAGAAATATTTTTGATTATTGTATACGCGTCAACAATATTCCCAGAGACGGCTAAAATTTACTTAAGAACGTGTTGCAATTTAAGTTATTTCTGGATATTTTTGACAAATTCTGTACAAATAAATGTAAATACCATAAACTATTGTGTGAATTTCGAAATAACGACTTTTGATTTTTATGTATTTTTGACGGTATTCATTGTATAACATGGCACACATGCGCACCAAATTGACGAGAAAAGATATACTCTACCACCTGCTCTATTTGATTTGGAGCCGCATTAATAAAAAGAAAATGGCCATCCTTCCTTGATGCAATAAAAAACACGGATTAGATTTGATTTTTTAGTTTTTGATTTGGTTTTTTAATATTTTTTAAGTTTTAACATTCGTTTTTTTTGGGTTTTTTATTCTATTTAAATTCTATTATTTTGTAGTTTTTTACTCTCTGATGAGCCTTTTTTTTATTATTTAACACATTTAGTACAAATAATTGGGCCACTTTTATACACCGTTGCCAACTTTCGCGGCACGTGCACAGTTTGAAATTTGGTTAATTTTGCAATAATTCATGAAAATCAAAAGTCGTTATTTCGAATTCCCACAATTGGTTATGGTATTTACATTTATTTAATACAGACTTGGTCGAAAATATCCAGAAATAACCTAAACTGAGACACGTCCTTAAGTAAAAACAATCCCCAGCGACTTATAAAGAATTATTTTGACCCCATTGTAATTTTGTTGAGTTTTTACGTGAGAGAAAAGATTCTAGTAAAAATTGAGCCACACAGTAACATAAAGTGCCCCATTTTAAAACCTGCGGTTTCACATAATGGATACAAAAACCGGTAAAACATGAAAAAAAAACCAACAGATTCAATATGCAATACACAGTTTATCATTTTTTCGAAGATTGTTGGGTTCGAAAATCTACTGTGCAGTGATCTGGGCTCTAGTTTTGACAAAATGTTCTACAACCCAAACAAACTTTTAGTTGAGGTAAAAATTTCTGGTTTTTTACATGCCGAAATTGCAACTTTATCTGTAAAGGTTTGATAAGTCATGGGTAACATATTACCTACGTGATGTATGAAAAATACCAAAAAATCACTTTAGTTTAATAAGTATTATCAACGCTAAACTCTTCAAATCGGTAAAATGTGCTCCATGACAATCAGCGCGAAACAAGGTGTTCACATATTATCGTCCCATGTTTGCTACCTGATCCATCAGAAATAAACATCTTAGATTATTCCATAATATGAGGTGAAAATGGAGAGAATACAGTCAACTCTGGTTAACTGCACAAAAAGTTTCGGCCCCGTTTCCATGTAACTATGGATATTGACCTCGGATATCAGCACGCTCCTGTTAAGTGCACGTTTTTTTCCTTTCCCGAGGCTGTGTACTTAACCTTAGTTGATTGTATCCCATAAAATAAAACCTATTAATAAGAGTGAAATGATTTTCAGAGGTGCAAGTTGAAATATGAATACGTCCGAGACCATTTGAAAAAGATGGTGCTAATAGACTTTTAGTCATTAAGTTCGAGTGATAAAACATGTCACAATTTCTTCTCAAAATGTGAAGCGATTCCAAAAATTCTTGTATCGCCTCGTGAGGTAATCAATATTAAGTGTATCCTGCATTTCCATGTCCAATGATAAATACTCTCATCAATCCACAGCTGGATTTACTATTTGCCGGATATTCTCATTTATTGGCACACATTTGGGAAAATAAGCCGTTGGTTTAATATGCATTTTTAAAAACAGATACAAAGCTATGAATATGTGGTTTGGCGCCTTTTTATTATTGATTCTATCCGAGAAAACCTGCTTTACATTCAAAACATTTATCAACAATAACTCCAAGAAATGAGCGATCAAACCACAAGTTAAATCCACATTACAACAATATTGAATATCTGGTGGACCAAAATATGAAAAAGTGTTGTTTTAATGACAGCAGCTTATGTTAAAAGAGCATTTTTTTCACGGACGTTTTCTATCAGCAAAGCAACCATGAAGAATTCTAAAATATTTAGATGTTCACCAATCTCGTAATCCTTCTCATAGATTATTCTTATTTCATTATCTTTGAGTCGGGTCGAGCCTAAAAGCAGTGGATATTTGATATTGCGTTGAGTGATAATCATTTGATAATAGGCACCATAGACGGAGCTAGATATTGGCTGGAAAGACAATGGGTTAATTGAAATTGGTATTGTTATATTTCTCGACCATTTTCGAATGACTTGAAGGTGAAACAAGGCCATTATCTTAAGGAATCATATAAAACAATTTTGAAAACTGACTCATTTGATTTATACAGTAAATTCAATATTCCGTTTTTGGAATATTTTGAATACCGAAACCTTGGAATCGAACAGACCTATTAGAATTCAAGATACACATGAGACTCAACACGTCATCCACTAATCACAATTCGTTTGAATAAAGAAGACACACCCACTTTGCGTTTTGATAATCGCGATGATCGCCACGAGTCTGATTTTAAGTGATATCGTTTTTCGATACAGTTACCAAGTCGTCACTCGAAACCAGTCTCATTTTCGATTAATATTGGGCTATTTGAATTGTCTTTTTAATTGAGTAGACCTAAAAATTCAGCTATTTTGAAAGTAGATCAGTTTCACTCAGATTAGATTCGTTATTTGGACCCACCCGTATAGGTGTGGCAGGTGAAAAGCCTTTTTCATAGATTCAAAGAGTAAATGAAATTTAGAGTTTATAAATGTTTATGTTCCCAAAACTAAGGTTAGATTTCCGGATGTTTGATCGGTTGGTAAGAATGTTATTCTTAGACTAACGGAGAAAACGTTACCAAAAGCCTCCCTTTGTTGTGAAGATTTTTTGAACAATCGATTGTTCAAATGATGAAAAGAGATTTTGTGAGAAGACGTTAATTTTTGCATCGTAATAATGCTGATAAGCTTCAATTATTTCACAATCTCGATAGTAACAGACATTTATCTATTAATAAAGGTCTTCATTTTTCAAACATTATCACCTGAAGGCAAACTGATAACTCTTCAAAAGATAACACTTTTTAATGGAAGAACATCCTGGATGTGTGGCCTGTAAGTACATGATCGAAATCACCAATCTATTTTACGAAAAATTCTACCCTCAGATGACGTTCGATCATAACAGCTCGAATTCTGTTTCTTCAGAAAGTTCAGATTGTTCCAGCAATAATTCGAACAACATTCTACCGATTACAATTGGACCGTGTCCTCTAGAACTCTGGAACCAGTTTCCACAAATCGAAAGTTTAAGGAATGAACTGGTCAGTCTTTGCGGATACAAAGAAAACGTTGAGATACAATCACATATA
Organism: Thelohanellus kitauei; assembly: GCA_000827895.1. Classification (NCBI taxonomy): domain Eukaryota; kingdom Metazoa; phylum Cnidaria; class Myxozoa; order Bivalvulida; family Myxobolidae; genus Thelohanellus; species Thelohanellus kitauei. Next base: position 373,441 of record JWZT01004873.1, read on the forward strand.
ATCCCCGAAACCAATCAACAGGGCCCAAAAAAGTGTCCGCTTCTAAAAACATCACAGATAAGATGCAAATTTTGTCAATTGGGGTTCAGATCACAGAGACAGCTGAGCCGACACTTGCAAGTAATATGAAGATAAAATAGATTCACCTTCATAACAAAAGATATTGCTGCCACAAATGTGAGAAGGGATTCAATGATTCGTTCGACTTAAAACGACATATAAGAACACATACACATATCCGACCGTTCAAATGCTCGCTTTGTCCCAACGCTTTCACTCAGAGATGTTCTTTGGAAGCTCACGAAAAAAGAATTCACGGAAAGATAATTGATTACAAATTTGGTCAACGAAGACCCAAACTCTTTATTTGTGAGGACTGTGGCTCCACGTTCGAAAATAACGTCGATTTTAAAGAACACACATCGATTCACGAACCAAACACTAACTCGGAAAGTTAGATTGATTCCTCATTCGAATAATTAGTTATTTTGTTCTATATCAACATGTTCAACATCAAAACAAAAATCAAATTAACTATAAACTTTAACCTTTCCGAATTCAACCAGGAATTGAAACACGTTTATTACAACCCAAAAATAGTCACAAATATTCAGTAACATTTAAAATAATCTCGATTGGCATATTCCATTGAACGTATCAATTTTAACGAGTGTTAGTTTATCAAAAATTTTGGTCTGAAACCTACGTAATCAGACTATCATATCATAATTTTTCTATATAAAGATACATTAGGTGTTTTAATAACTCAAAATTCAAATTATATCTATGAATTTCAAAAATTTGATCAGACATTTAGATAAATTCATAAATAAACGGATAGAAAAAATGGGAAAGTAGTTAAGCTGACACCATTTATTGAGGGTCCTATTATACCAATAAATTTACCACTTATTCATTCCATTATTAAATATTTTGGTTTGGTGGCTCTTAAACAATTCCAGTTTTTCACAAACTCCAAATCGTTGACCGCAGAGAATTATATTTAAAATGTTGACGCAAATGAGATCGATGTACTCTCTACCAACTGACCTATGCAGTCATTGAAACCAGTTAAGACGTTAGACAGAATAGACACATGATACCTTGTTTACAATCAATCCTTTTATCCAAATGCTAATTGACAAGCAACATCATAATATTTTAAATTCAATGTAAAATATCCACTACGCCAATTCGAGATTCTCAAGTTGTAAGTTAAATTGTCTCGTAGAGAGCTTTATCAACTGATAACTATTATTGGAGGCAGATGTTTAAAAAATCAGCACGTGTGGCCTGCGAAGGATGATATATTGCAGATTAGTGACGAACGAACCTGGATATTTATGCCTGACCGAGTGATAAAGTTAACGGAATCAGGAGATTGATATAACGACAATTAGTCGATTATCCATATTCGATACTCGGAACAGGGCCCGATGACATCAATCCATTTTGAAAACTCTTGAACACCATGAATTGATATAGAATTCTAATGTTTAGTATAAAATAAATTGATTTGTTGGCCAAATTAAAAAACTGATAAAATTTCATAAAAACAGATATTGTTAATTTTAAAGATAAACAAACTCTACGACGATGAACTTCTAAAATCAGACTTTATATTGTTTTTACGTTCAAGAAAATTTGAAACAAAGGCGTCAGTGCCAATAAAAACACTGATTTAGATGATAATTTAAACTGATTGGTTTAAATGGATTTCAACACCAGTAACTTGAAGGGGATTTCTTGCGACGAAAATCATTGGTTTCACGTTTATTACAGGGTTTCAGACACCAAAAATGTTATGGTCAGTTCCTGGGTAATTAGGGCACAGAGATAACCATATGAATATTTCGAGGATTTAGAGCCACAGGGTTTCGAAAAATATTTGATGGTTTTTAAAAAAATGTGATTTTCATGACACAATAAATGTAAAAAAATTTTGCAGGAGCTAAAAAGATATACATTTACCCCTTCACGCGGTATCGCTTCACTGCTTATAAGGTACATCCCATTGACTGATAATATCATCAAAATATCTAGGCCTCTGGAAGGTGCCCATACGGGGTTTGTAGATTTTCGCATATTTCTACAGTGCTTGAACAGAGTAGACATAAGTAGAGACGTACTGTAAGTTTGCTTTGATGAAAAACCGGTTTTTCAACTATTAAAAAAGTCGATTTCAATTTTGAGTCTTAAAAACACATTTTTCAAAGCCGGTCATTCTTTTAAGCAGAAATTTCGCAAAATATTTTTCAAAACCCGGTATATTACAGCCATCGTAAGCCAATTACTCGATATATTGGAAACGGAAATCCTTGATTCGTGAAACCCAAAAACAACGATTAATTCACCGATCCCACGACTCTCAACAAAATAAAAAAATCGAGATATTAGCTCATCGTATCATTTGACAAACTCCAAAAGTCTTGGAACGACCCGTCAAGATCTCGTAAACACAAATTCGTCGATATCAAACTACTAATAAATCACCATACCATACAGAGGACTACTCTTTTTAAGTTGAATATCGCTAGTTAGAAGAAACCCTGAATGTAATCACCATAACTCGATGAAAATAAACACGAAATTTCCTAAATAGCTGCCACAATTCTCAGAATGTAGATATGAACGCCAATAACCACAACTTAAGAAACAAATAAGGAGCAGTGGTCTGCGCAAACGCTAAGTTCCATGGCGAGTTCACCCTCCATTATTGTGATCAGCGATACTGATAGCGAGGACAGAAAAGTGGGAATCGATGAAAAAACCGACGAGGGCGTTGAAATTATCGAAATTTCGCCCCAAAGTCTTATCAACAATACTACGCAAGCTGAACTAGACTACGAGGAAAATAAGGTTCAAGACAACAAAGAAAACAATGCCAAAGAAGTTTTCAAAATCAATGTTGAGCAAGAGACAAAAGATTGGGTTCAAGAAATGATTAAAACCGGGGTTTCTTGTGATTTGACCAGCGATGGCGCGAAAAGTGGGAGTAGCGTGGTTGGAGTTAGGACCGAAGATGCTGACGAAAGTTACAATCACAAGGATACAAAATCAGAGATGGATTTACTACCAGCCTCTTACTACGGTGTAGGAATGACAAACGAGGTTGAGGTGATGGAAGTTGTGGAAGACGTTGAAACTATACAATTGAGCGTATTTCCAGAGGCCCTAAATTCTATAAATGTCAGTGCCGAAATATTCACCACTCCGGATATTGATAGTTCCTCCAAACCCATTATTTATATTGATGAGTCTCTTCGTAAAGTTATAGATCACCCTCAAACAGTTTCAATTTTGACATCTAGGGGTTTGACAGTATCGTCTATACCGGGAAAAGAACCGGGTTGCATTTATTGTTGCTTCAAGGGGACCGGAGCGAATATGTTTTCAGCATGTACTCTTGTGCTGGATGCCTACGATTTTTTGCGACAAGTCATAGCCAACGAAACCGAAGAATATAAAAATCTAGTGAGTCGAGTTTATGGCTTGAAAAAGAAATACGGCTCATTGATTATTGTAACAATAGGGCTTGAAAGTTCTATTAAAAAGGCGATGAGCTCTCAGAATACTGCATTCAGACAGCGCGTAGTCCAAGAACCTTGTCAAACACGAAAACGTAAATATAAAAAGGACACAATTCGAGAAGTAGATGAGATTTTGGGTTCATTTGGGTCAAAATGTCGCTTTGTAGTTCTTGAAAAAATCGATTTTTTTAGTTTAGAATGCGAGGTTTCAGTAATTAATTGTACAACCAAAGATAAAGTAGTTGAATGGATTGGGACCTTGCCAAAGGCAGTGATCAAACGCCAACAGGTGCAGATTGATCATGAACAATTTCCTGACAAAATATTTATCCCAACTTATCACAAGAAACACAAAAGAAAGGGCACCCAGACTGAGAAATGCCAAATACGAAATTTATTGGCATGGCAACTTGAGGAAATTGATGGTTTAAACGAGGAAACGGCGAAAGCGATTTCAAAAAAATACCAATCGTTCTCAGAGTTAAGGCAACTGCTATCCGAGCACAAATCAAACGGCCAATCTTTCCTTTCAAGTTTCACATATCGAGTCCCACACACTCGTATGCAGACGAAGAGTGTTGGGCCTCTTATTTCGAAACGACTTTATAAATTCTTGACGTCCAAGGATCCAGATGCATTTATTGACTAAAATGTATTTTTTATTATTTTTGGTGAATGAACATAAAATCATGATGGATTTACAACTTCATTTTGATATATGACAGTTGTCGGAAGCCTCAAAAGTAGTAGATAATTTTCTGTCAAAAACTACAATATTGAACCTTAAATATGGTAATTTCTAAGTTTTCTTCATTAAATTTTGTTACTGATGCCACTTCACTGACGCTTATATGATATGACACGATTCCGTTTTTATTTTACTCAAGGTTCATTTAACTTTAACCATGGATTTTCCATATTTCAAATGCTGTTCTGAATATTATTTTAACCATTTTAGCAATTCCTTCTGGGCTGCACGAAATCAGCGAACTAAAAAATTTTGGGAAAATATGTAATGAATATAATTCATCAAATATAATTCATTCCAAATCAAAGCAAGTGTGGAAATTTATAAATTTCAATTTCATATCATCTCCAAATTAAAAACGTCTGGGTTCTCGTTTTCGGTGATAGTTACTTCTTATCGACTAAAAATACACGACTATTTTCGATTTCGTTGATTCTTTTTAACGTGCTAATCAGGCTTAGGACAAACTTAAATCATTTTTTTGCTTATTTAGATTCTCAACAACCAAGAGGGTTTGTTGATATTAGTCTCATGATCTATTATATTTAGTTTCTACTACACCCTTAATCATGAATGAGCGATGCAGATTACATTTCATTTTTGAGATTTGGCTAGTTTTGGATTCATACTTTCACGTAAAAAACATGCAACTGTTTGACACGTGATCGTTATCGACACATTCTGCGTTTGTTTATCGATATTTGCTTTTCATTTAGAAAAACTTACATTGTGTCGAGTAGGTTTAATTAGTGGTGTATTATGTAGGAAAATATTGAATCATACTGAGATCAAGCTGACTCCAAATTATCCAGACAGAAGGCTACCTAAAATAACAGTTGGGAATAGAAATATCATGCTTAGGCAGCGCGAAGTTGATAAAAATATATTTAATCAGGTTTAAACTCCCTCAGATCTGGCTCTAAAAACACACATTTTCTGAAAATACATAAAAAGTGATACCTTTCCTGTTCTCTGATAACCGTTTATGATTCGATCGGACCACCAAAGTTAAAATGATCCTTAGCTTCAAATAAGAGATCCCGAGTGACTGTTGCCATTTCTGTTCGTTTCATAGTCATGTAAATTGGACGACATAAATCTGAGGTGTTCCAAGGTTTGAAAAGCATTCTTGTGTGTAGCATTATCAGAAATATTTTTAGCAGATTCCCAATAAACTGGTGGTTGAGAAGCGGTTGTGATTTTATGTCACGCCATTCAAGGCAGGGATTACTAGTTGAATTCCCGTAGAGATGATTGATCATCCGATTCGCTGTTTAAATTCCTTAAATTGTTATAAGTACCTAACAAATGGGTCCTTTTTTTCACTTATTTCGCTCGGGCCCAAAAGGACTTCAATTGAATCGTATCAAGCTCAGAAACAATTACTCAAAACACAATTGTCCAGATCAACATTCTTGGTTTCCGATATCTATACATTTTCAGAATTTAAAAAATTATATAGAAATTACTCGAATTGCTAGACCAGTTGGTTTTATGCTGTTATATCTGCCTTGCTGCTGGAGTATCTCACTTGCAACTACACCGGGCGAGCTTCCAGATCCTGCAACACTGATTAAATTTCTGGCTGGTGCTATCCTAGCACGTTCTGCAGGCTGTGTGATCAACGACACGTTTGATAAAGATTTGGACCGTAATGTCCCCCGTACAGTTGGTCGACCGATGGCTGATGGCCGAATCGGGTTTAAAGAGGCCTTGTGTTTATCATTTATATTGATGATGACTGCGTTTGGTATTTTATTAACGCTTGATGAGCGTAGGTTAGTTTTGGTCTGATTTAGCATACTTATGGGCATTATTTCCGTGCCCTTGATTCTATTGTATCCGCTCACAAAGCGGTTCACCTACTATCCACAGGTTATGTTAGGTATGCGATTTCTAATCAGGATTCACCTTCAACATCGGTTGCTTTATGGGCTATACTGATATTAAACATAAATTCGATTTTTCTACTTTAATTCCACTATATATAGGTTCAATTTTTTGGACCACATTCTATGACACAATCTACGGCTTCCAAGTAACTTCGACATTTATAGGATGTCGTAGAAGATATTAAATATGGCGCCAGATCACTGTCAATCAAAGTTATGAGATCCAGATGTCCTAAGATGGTACTTTCTTTCCTTGCGTTATCGAGTCTGATATCCTGGGCCGCGAGTGGTTATGCATCGGATCAAAATGCTTTGTTTTATACAGGGTTATGCTTGGTAGGCTGCCATTATATTTACCAAGTAAGTTTATGTCTGACACAGATCAAAACATTAAATATATTAAACCCGACAAATTGTATGTCCCGATTTAAGTCCAATCAGACGCTAGGGCTTATCTTTTTACTTGCCATAATATCGTCCCAATATTTTAAAAATAATCAAATATTACGATTTTCAACGTGAAGCATCCTGTTGTTTGTTTATTTTATGGGTTAAATAATTTTTAAATCCCTACCTCTACACTTTCAGTTAATCTGACTTATTGAACATTTTACAACAGACTTAACAAAAATCACCAAACCCCTGTTAAATTCCATCCTTATCAATTATAAACCCGGAAAGTAATTACTTAACATATATACAGTCAACCCTGTCTAATATTCAGAAATTGGGGTGAAAAAATGAATAAAAATTGAAAAATACACAAGGTTTAACAAAAAGTTTTGTTAAATGTTGAAACGATTAATGTATCATAAAATAACTCTTAATTTTAGATTTCATTTCCTTTTGCCCAGTAATAAACGTTTCGTATAAATTAAATCGATAATTATGTTCAGTTTTGTGCCCGTTGAGTTTTAAATTAATGATTATAAAGTTTTCAAATTGTCTAAAAACTCATCTACCAGTACTTAATTATTGAGTTCCAAACAGAAACTACACTATCCACCGACAAATTATCTTCTATTGGTTAAGTCATGTTGTTGTTCATTTTTAAATTTTTTGAAGGGGTAGGATGCGTTGTAAGATTCCTTTCACTGTAGTCTGTCAAAGAGTTTTGTATTTAATTCTTCCTACGTACTTCAATCAGTATAACCTTTTCTGTTTAGATTTATATAGGCGAGCTCTCTCATAATTTTGTAAGAAACACATCAATTCAGCAGATATATCCATTTTATAGTGGTTTGAAAACTCTGAGAAAAACTTATGTGAAGGTTTTTAATGCTTTCTTTTCAAAATAATCTACAATTTTATTTGTTCTTTAATTCTCAGATTAATATTTGACATTTTTATATTTTGTTCTTGCAAATGATAGGTGAAATGATAGAAAAAATTAAAAAATGTCGATCATAGTCACAACTCAAGGAAAATTGTTTTTATATCACAAGCAAGCAGGAGAAAGATTAGATAGGGTTGATTGTATTTTTTCACCTATTTAAAAAAAGTTAGGCTCTACAAACATAATTATATGTTTCATCCTTTCTGCGTTTTAAACCACCGCCACTGGTTGTATCTCTACGTTTCGTTGCATTTACCACTATTGGAAATTAAGAGTATAAATTAAATCTGACCAGTTTAATACTATTGCCCTGGTTCCTCTTCCCTTGGTACGATACCTACATACCGGGTTTTGGAATCGAACTCGTGAAACGTTATAAAATACATATGGCGAATTTTTTCGATACCAATATATTGAAGGAATGATTCTCAACTATATATAAATATTTTAAATTGTCTCAATACATCGTTTCTGACAAAATTAGACTATTATTATTAGGAAAGCAGTTTAATTAGAACCTTCAATTTTCTGTTTAAAATAATTAGTGATACCTGGTTTGGAAACCATCGACATCAACCAAGAAAATCAATATTTATCGAATAATCAACATAACATGATTGAAATAAAATTAATTTTGTTACTCTTTGGGTATATCGTCCAGATTTAAGCAATTTCTGGAAAAAACTTTCTACGCATAGGAAATAACGTTGGAGGTGGTCAATGGTAATTTCCATGCATGATGAAGCCATTTTTTGTGTTAAGTCATTATTTCCGTTAAGTGGGCCATTCCTCCGAAAGGAGTTATTCATTTGTGAAAAAACTTCCTCGCACGGGTTTAGTAAAGGGCTATACGGAGGTAAGTACCTTACCCTGTAATGATACGCGTCCTTGAAAATTCGGTTCCCGCGATATATTGGAGCAATTTAAATTACGCATAGTTGAAAATCCCTCCTTCAATATATCGGTATTCAAAAAAATCGCCATATTGATTATCAGCGATTATGATTTTGATCGTGAACGTCAACGGTTTTTATTGTAAAACCCCGTATGATACATGCTGACTCATCATTTTTCTTCAAATTATGCGAAACGGGAAACAGAAGTGTAGTTTATGTGGAAAAGACTGCAAATTCTGGTTACAATTTTTGAAAAATTATATTTATATTTCTCAAGTGGGATTTAGGACGAAAACCCTGTACCGTACGTTTTCGATATTGTCAAAGCAGTTTCTTGGTTTAGTTAGCCAGTCTTGAGTCCTCTCTTCTTTTCCCAGCTCCAACTCAACAAAATTAATTTATCCTTTACACCATTTGGCCTCCAAAAGTTCGCAGTAGGATATTATAACGTTCGCACAAAATTCAAAATGAAAAAAGATTAATGTTATCAAACATTTTTAAAATGTTCCCACTGGAGGGCTCTGGATGCAAAGCGCGTAGGTTCCCTCACTCGTTCTTCCCAGCTAATTTGGGTGATTTCCGTTTAGTCCTTGTAAGAACTTCCAGTATCTTCTGAGCATTGAAGAAGTTTTTATACTACTGCTTTTCGTTTGGAAAAAAACCAGGTCAATTTGGTAGAGGTAAACAGGTAAAAGTATGATTAGATGCCATCTATCTTGTAGAAAAACCGTAACCTCTGAGGATTGGTGAAATCTAAAATCGTTCATAATAGATGTTTTTCGATTGCTATTAGCTATGTTCAAGCACATTTCTTGCAAAAAATATACTAACATTTTTAATCTTATACTCATTAACTAAATTCTAGTTTGGTGTGAATGTTAATATCTCGTGACTTTTTGATTGACCACCTAACAGGTCATGCGCGAAAAATACTATGTTTATAACGTCCTCCTGCAAAGTTTTGGACATAAAATGGTGTAAATTAGTAAATATCGGAATTTGTTATAAGAATATCTGAGAAACATTTTAATAGTTAATCTTTGAAAGACATCATCATTACTATTACGGAGCTATACACTCCCTACATTTCACAACGAGTTGGAGGTTTCTTATGTTCTTCAAACTTTATCAGTTATCTTACAAATCAAGCATTCTTCGAAGCAGAGGTCCGAAGTTAGGTACAAAATATTCATATTCCTAAGCCATCACAATCTTCAAAGGGGGTTTAACCATGTTTATGATTTAATTAATCATCAAGGTGATACTTGATCAATATTCGTTTAAATCTTTTGATCCATACTTTTTTACAACAGCTTGATGAGATTTAGTTTTAGGGCTACGAATTCAAGGTGGGTCAAAGCTCGTGCCAAGCGGTTTGCGCAAAACATTCCAGTTAGGTGAGTAATTTTACATATACATGGTAATAATCTTTCCTAATCCATTCATATTATAGTTTCCAGATTTTACTAAACTTTTAACTGCGAGTGTACCAGTCCTACCCATGGAACCGGTACCTTATCCTGCTAGTTTTCTAATTTTATTTTATGAAGATAGACAATAGTTAATATTTTCTACCTCAAATAGCTGTGGATCGATCTTTTTACGACCTTCACAAACGATTAAATTTTTGTATAGCTCACCCCCAATATTAGTTTGTCTTCAAAAAATTAGAATAATCACCCATATACATGATTTTTCACCCAATACCGTTAATCTTAACCATATTTATTGAACATCCAAATATTCACGATTATTGTTAATGACATGGTAGTATATCGAATGGATATCTTTCACCGATTTTTATCATGGAATAATTATCGATATCATCCTTAACAAAAATAGTCACAACACACAGCAAATATTATTCTGAAGTTCAATAATATAGTTAAGAGTAGTCATGAATATTTAGGCGCGCAATAAGCCTCGTCCAGTTTCATGGTTTTGATTGCAAACCCCGGTATACTTTGTTGCAATTTTACCCCACTCCACACGGTTTATGGAGGTAGTATTGATGGTGCAGATAACTCTACCATTGACCTCTAATGAATAAATAGTTCACAGATTGGTTTTCGGGATTTACATTATGTAATTGATAAAGATGAAAAATATGGTAAATTATGGGACTAAAATATTTTTAAATTGTCAATCTAAGTAACGAATCTCATATTCATTTTTTATGCATAATAAATAATATACAAAAGGATTCAATTATTTTCTATTTACAACTCTTCTCCAAAATATCTCAAAAATATAGGTGAAGCCTGTAGCTTCCAGCACGAGTTTTGGGTGAATGGTGCTTAATTTGCCACCTATATATTCAATATTCTGTTCCCGGGTTCTGGTATCAGGATCAACATATACCTCCGAATCCCATAACTCCATTAATGAGCCGACGATTATATTTTCCTTTCCCAAATTTGTGTTCATCAATCTCCTCTGTGAAACCAACCCCACTGCTTGGGCGAGACTGCAATCCCCACCTTGCAACATAATTCCATGCAAAAGAAGTACCAACCCACAATAGTTTCCTTGTTTGCTATCTCATTTGTTAACCAAGGACTCGACTATTTGGTTATTCTAGAATCATCTAGTGAAGTACTAATTTTTAAGTAAGATCTATTTTTGCTTATCTTCTTACTTTTTCGATGAATAAGTTACAACGATTAAACCAGGTACCACGGCATCCACTTATTGAATGATGGCACCTGGTCACCTTGAATATCGATACTTCCAGTTTATTACAAATACCAGAGAAGAATTTTTGAATTTTATCATCCGCTTTCCGGTTGTTAAAGGTTAGAATACCTAAATTTTATTTAACGGGAAAATAGTTTCTGTGAAAAACAATATTGCCCTTTCTTCTCAACATCCCTGATAACTTTTGAGGGCGAAGAAATGTTTAAACATGACTATTAACTTCGGCAATGTTCAATACTAAAGTTTGATGTTGAATATCGTGGTGTATAACCTTTTGAAAAATGAACGATCCATAAGTTAAAACAATTAAATCATATTATAAGCAATAGAAATACACGATCTGGTACGCCAGAAGGAATATCGGACCATGTTACTCTTTTCCTGAATGTCAAACAAGTGTTATTACCTGATTTTCCTTTGTTTTTTAAAACCTGAAGTAAGTTCTAATAAAGAGAATGGGCCTCGTGCGCCGTTTTTTTCAGTTGCAAATGTTCATAAAATTAGGTACCTTCTTTTCACGCTGAGGAAATTTTCAATCTATGCTGCTGTAGAAATATAGGAACAACATAGAGATCTGGGATCCGGCATTTCAATGATTTACATTGCCTCAAATAACAAATGCTGCTCATAATCCGTAACGTAGAAGTTTCAACTGATTATTATTGCTCCAAGTAGCTTCAGTTTTTGTTTTTTATTTATTTAATCATTGAAAAGTAAAAATAAAGACATGCCCTTATTATCAGCTTCAAGAAAACACGCTACGTTAAATCGCCCTTCAATTCTATCCAGATATGGTGTTGGTAGTATGTGTGATTTTATAATTTAGGTGTATGTAGGTTTTTTTGCAATGAGAGTATCATTTGCATATTCTGCTGTTTGCGCCTACAACTTTGGGGATCGTAAAGGGAATGGATATAATAAGATGTTGGCAGAGTTAAATATCAAGATATCCCTCCATGGGGAATTTTCGAATCAACAGAAGAATGAAAGTGGCGAAAAATGCGATAAGATTGATCTTTCAATCATTAAGAATCCAAGAATCTGGTATTCATTTAAAAGTGAAACCGAACACGAGTTTACAGATCGCCTTCACAAACATGAGTGTAAAAGGCATAGACTTGACAACGAAGATTCAAATGCTTTTATGAAGAGAGCCATAAACACATGCAAGGAGTTAGTTGGGTATTTGAACACCGTTTATTGTCGTATTGATGCGGATAAACAACTTAATGTGGTTAAGGAAGTAATCCTTCAAGATAAAGTACGTTCAAGGATTCGGAAAAACGGGTGTCATAAGAGTTATTCCGTTCGTGACGCCGTCAGGACTGAAAATAAATGTTTCTAATAGGCAGAGATATTCGATGGACCTGACTAAAGAGACATTTTCAATGCTAGAGCCTGAAGAATCTCTAGATAGCGCAGCTACCCTACCTGTGGCCAAAGCGATAAAAAGAAAGAGACCCGGAATGATGATTGAGAAAATTAGCATATGATTAAAAAAGCAGTTTGAAATTATTATACACTAACTTTTTAGATCTTTGCATCTCCATTTAGAACCAAGGTTAAGACCATTTTTTTACACACATCTGAGTCAGAAAAAATATCAAATCTGTTAAATGTCGAGTCTGCAAATAATGTTCTCTAATTCTCTAAACGGTTTTATGTCATTTAAATCATGATTTAAGAGGAAAAACGGTCAAGTTTTTTGATGTTTGGATCAGACTGTTTTTTCGTTTAGTTTTTTTAAGTTTGAAGGGAACAAAACCTGCTATATAGCCGATAGCAACAATTCTAGTTCACGTCAAATGAAAAATATTACAATTGAAAAGACACGGATACCGCCAATATTTGTCCGAGATCAAATTAAGATTCAATTTGAGCATTTTCAACAATTATTTGAATGAAAGGAATTCATATTAAATATTCAAAAGCTACCAAGCCTGGGAATCGCCTGTAGATGATTTATAGGCCCTTTTGTTCATTGAATTGATGAACAATTCGCACAATTCTTGAATTAAAAGCTGCTTGCTGTGCCTCTCAATTTTAGAGGAATACTTGTCCTAATTTCATACGCCTTATTCTTGACTGTCTAAATCACTTCATATCTTTAAAAGGACAATGATGTTTTTATGGGCTTGATTGAAGAGCTATTAAAAGCCTTCTGGGAGCCCTCAATTTTATTGTAAGTTTAGGGCTTTTAGTAAATGAAAGATTAGAACTGATTCAACTCTTTATTTGAGAAATTGGATTCTCTCATCTATCGTGCTTTCGATAGATGAACTTGTATTAGAAGTAACTGATTAAATTTTGAATGGTTAAATTATTGGGCATGTGCCATTTGGGATTAGGTGATTTGCACTCAAATCCATTTTAATTGAAAACTACGATGGCTTTGATGATATTTTTATTTGAACAATAACAACCAAATACAGAATAAAAACTTGGAAAAACAATTACTAATCTCGCTCTATATGTAAATTACGAGCACGCGCAGTTTACGCTAAAATCCCTTTACTTTGAAAACTACGCTTGCTATGATTATATTTTTATTAAATTTATATCATTAAATAGTCGAATAAAAATCTGGTTAAAAATTTATACTTAAAAATCGTACCATATGAAAATTACGAATATACGAAAATTCCCCATAGGAAATATACCCTGGGTATTTTTCGTGCGAATCCCTTATATTGAAAACTAATTTCTCTTTGATGATATTCTTATTGAATTAATTTTAATCAATGACCGAATAAAAACTACGTCATAAATTTACACGTGACTCTCCTTCCGTATGACAAATTACATTAAACAAATGATCAACTAAGATTATTTTTTGATATTGACGACTGTGATGTTAAGTCTGTATGCAGTCCGAAATGATAGAGCACACGAGATGCAATTTTTTGAAATATCATGGTTAGGTTTTATGAAACTATACATACCAAATATATTGAAAACGCGCGAAATAGGGTGTGAGGGATAACTCACAACAATTGACTGTTCTACTGTTTTCAACTCTGCATTCACAATCATTCCATCGCCATTTAATTGATATAAACAGTTCCATCTTATTGCTTGATTGATTTCTTCCCTTTTACGCGAGTGTTTGATTTTCGAAATATTGAGCTTAGTGAAGCAAAGTATTACCTCTCTACTGGACTTGGAAATTAATTACCACTCCAGCATAACAGGGGTTGTCGCATTTACACCAACTCTGTTATCTTCAATAAAAAAACGAGCTTTAACATCAGAGTCCTTATTATCAAAAAATAAATCTTTTTTATCATTTTTTCTCCACTAAAAGTCATACGAAACGATTGTCACATGTAAATTTATTACAGAGTTTTTATTGGGTCAATGATTGAAATCAATTCAGTAAAAATATAATCACAGAGAAATTAGTTTTCAACTCTAAGGGAGTTAAGAGCAAATTGGATAGTGCATATTTACAGTGCGGAAAGTTCGTATATTCGTAATTTCCATACAGAACGATTTTTAAGTTTAAATTTGTAACCAGGTTATATATTCTGTTATTGGCTCGTATTAACTCAAAAAATATCTTCATAACTAACGTAGCTTTTAGCATAGAGGGATATGAGTGCAACTTTCCTGAGAGATAAATGCGCACGTCGGTAACTTTACTACGCAACGATTTTAAGGTGTAAATTATTTATGTAGTTTTTATTCGGTAATTTATTGGTAAGAATTTAATAAAAATCATTCTAAACAAATTAGTTTTCAATAAAAAATGGATGTGAGCGAAAATTACCTGAACTCAAAGTTCGCATACTCAAATTTTCGCTATTTAAACTAAATTCTTCTTTCACTTCGAAGCAAGTTACCACACCATTGACCGGACAAAATACTAGAACAGGCTAAATTTTATTTTTTGGCTCTTCATTTATTTCTCACTATATAAATCCACCAGCCAAAATTTTGTATTTTTCAGTCCTAGTGATTGAAAGGGATGGTTAAAACGGTAACAAGCATTCATTTCGCCAAAAAACTAATACGCAGGACATCGAGCTTCCAATGGCCTTTTTTCAGGTTTTTTTGAGCATCGAAACTCAATTTTTGCCTAATCAACGTTTAATTAGATTTCCTTTGATAATACTTATTTTTGTTTTGTTCCAATAATAGCCATTTGCATTTGGTTTAGCGTCGTTGTTAAAAGATTTTTCAGAACAATTGATCTCGGTTATAATAAACTCAGATGTAATAAATTCTTCAGTTACAATATACTTTTCCTGCTCCCATTTGGTATGATATTTAATTTTATCATTAAAATGTCTACTATAACCGAGCTCGGTTATAAGAAACAAGTTAGAATTTTTTTACAGAATTGCAAAAAACTTGAATGCGCATAATCCAAAAGAAATTTGAAACATGCCACCTCGAATGTCATCGAAAAGGGAAAGGGCAAAGCTAACATCAAAACATAAAATGTCAATTGTACGAGCACTTGAAAAGGGACAGAAACAAACAGCATTGGCAAACGAACATAAAATTAGCCCTACAATTATAAGCAATATTTTGTCAAATATAATTATGAAATCTATTTGAAAACTTCAAAAAAATCGAATAAAAAGCAAAACAACTGAACACCTTGATTTGGATAGATTACTTCTCGAATGGATCAATGTTCAAAGAAATAAATATGCTTAATTAAGGGAACAAGTTTTAGCTGAGAAGGTAAATAAATTAGCTAAATAAAATGGCATTTAAATTGTTAATTGTTCAACCGGTTGGATTTATCGATTTAAAAAATGACATGGAATAGCTTGTGGAAATATATTTTGGGAGTCAACATCCTTTAATATGGCAACTTCAGATAACCGGATAAAAAAGGTTAAGCCTAAATGAAGACAGATACGAATACAAAAAGATATTTTATGCAGATGAAATACCCTTGTTTTAAAAAGCTCTTCCCACTAAAACGATAAAATTAAAGTTGACGATTCCCTCAGGAAAAGATTTGAAAGAATAGATTAACAATATTACGCTGTGTCAGCATGACAGTAGAAAAAAGAAAACCTTTGACAATAGGGAGGTTTAAAAACTCAAGATGTTTTAAAATATTTAACTGTGTCATACCATGCCAACAAAAATGCATGAATTACTTCAAACAATGAGAGGCAAGTTTTTTGGGATTTTGATTTAACTAAATTAAGTAGAAAAACACTCATAGAATGTTGTTCTGTTCATACCTTTGACACGAGTATTTACATAACATTTCACTTGTTTATCTGCCTCAGAACTGTACCAGTGTTTTACAACCACTAGACAATCAAATTATTAAAGTTTTTTTTTAAAAGGGATTGGTTCCCAATTAATCCGATTGTCGGATAAAAAAGAAAAGTTCAAGATTTCCACGCTTGATGCCTTTTATTATATCAAAACATCTTGGAACAAAGTATCGCCGCTAAATATTTGCAACTCTTTCAAAATAACTAAAGAAAATTGACTAAATGATGATATGTAAGCCTATACACAACTTGAAAAAATTCTAACTACTTTTGATTCAACTGAAGCTTTTATTGAATATGCTATGACTGATTAAAATGTTGATGTTTGTAGTTAGTGAAGAAGAGAAAAATAACACATCTGATGCTACTTTTATGGATGGTTTTATTACAATAAAAGTATCAACAGAAACCAAAATTGAGGAGGTCGTTAAATAGATGAGAAATTTGAAATCATTTTACCAAGCAAGTGATATCAATCGTAAAAAATATTTAAGAGAAATGGAAAAAGATTTGGAGAATCAATATTTGAGAAAAAATCGAGGAAAATGCAGTTAACCGAATTTCATTTCGAAATTAATTAAATTATAATTTTTGTTACTTTTGTTTAAAAATTAAAATTGTTTAAATTCCAGTTAAGTCAATATTTTCCAATCCCCGAAAATGTTGGCAAAATATTCGAGTTCTCCCGTAAAATAGTTTTATATCAACTAGTAGAAAATTTTTTAAACTTTTTTTGACTCTAACAGTTCGAAAACGAAAACCCCCTACCTCAACTTCCACATATGTTTAAGTGTCAAATTAAAGTTTTGATTGACTAGGTAAAGTTTTACATTTTGATTTTGTAGATCTTCACTAAATTCTGATAATTTTTGAAGAGCTTCCCAGATCAACGTGTGGTCTAATATGGGAGCCGTTGATGTTATTTTTACTCTTTAACATATAATATTTACACTTATAATTTTGGTATTGTGTAAAATCATTCATTTCTTCTATAAAATGAAGTAGAAGAAAATCATATTTTTTTACACATTTAAAACGGAGTTCATTCCAGGATAGTCTTCGCTGAATGAGATTACACATAAATGCAATTCTCAATTGTTTTTATATGGAAAAACATGTAATATATAAAGTTTGTTAATAACTGATTTGGATTGAATGATTCCTAAATTTTCATAAAAATATTTACCGATCAAACTTGTGTGTATTTAGATAAATGCTATAGACTACTGAAAGATAATTATCACATTAATTTTTTTTCAATTCATTATTAATCAAAGCAGTGCCTTTACGTGCTACTGAAATCAAATAATATTCTGCTACTCCATAAAATCAAGACGTTGTTGTTGAAGTTCCAATATTCCGCCTGCTATTACTTTATCAAGACCAATTATACTCACATGTTAATTGGCGGTCTTTCTAACACTCACCACATGGCAACTATTATGCACAATAATTTTGTTTTCTGACTGATCATTCATTCATTCATTAAATTTTATTTTTTGATTTTACTACATCTCTAGATATCATCTTCATAATTTCATATTATTAGGATTTACAATGTTAATGCATGCCTTTGTAGGTTATCATCTATTCCATTTAATTCTTCAATAATTGTTTCAAGAACATCTAACGATTAACATTTAATGACTATTTTATAAGAAGTTTGAAAATATTTTTTATTATACATTTTTTAATCGATATATGCTTTAGAAATTTCAAAAGCATCCATTTATGGATATTTCCTTGTTTTATCTCTGTTTACTTTTATCTTTCTTGACTTTTCATTGGATCGATCTTTGAAACGTTGGAGAAGTAACCCTCGATTATTTTTATTTGGAATATGGTTCATAATTTTTGCAAGAAAAGATTAACAGACCGATAACTCATTGATGGAAACAACTAGGGCATCAAAACCTAGAGTTCGCACCCAACAAAAAGCCATAAATTAGAAGAATAAGCAAGATATGAAAAAATAAACATGGGATTGACAGTTTTCTTCAGAATCTACAAGTTTAAAAAACAGAATTCGGGGACTACTTGATTGGCTGATGTTTACTTCTTAAAAATGTTTGAATATTTGTGTATGTAAACTCAATTGCAACGTCTTCCGGTTTTTTTGCTGTAACATCCATTATACAGCGCGTTTTGAGCTTTGTAGTATAAATTATACTGATTTCAACAAAAAAAGCCATCATACCAAATATTACAAATAAAAATGTCTGTGGATGTAGTCGTGTTTTATTTAAATACTAGGTTTTGATTATGATTGTATCAGTTATATCACATTCAGAGTAGTTAGATAAGCTTAAAAATGATGTTTCACAAGAAAAAAATTATCCAATGAATCCTCTAATTATTGTTTGTGAAAAAACAGGAAAAACATGGGAACTATGCACAAGTAATCAGCCGGATGTGTCATTTGACGAAGCATGTTTTAGCTTGTTACAAATATTTTGTTTCACCATGAATTTAACTTAAAAGGACGAGGGCCATATTAACAAAGGCTGGGGCCGGTGGTTGAACATAAATGCTTTAAATAATGTATTCTGACAACAATTGAAGATTAGTATTTTGGAAAGGCTAAATTAATAAAGTTGAAAAATTTTTGACAATCACTTGATTGAATTAATGCAGTGAAGAAAGTTCTAAATTCGATTCATTTTTCATATCGACAAGGCTGAAATTCTTATATTTGTTGCGCTTTTATGTAACTACCTTGGATATGGATTTTCGAATGAGGAATTAGCAAATGTTTGATCACTGTACCATTACAAAGGATTCATGTTTTGAATTTGTCATACTTTGAGCCAACTCATCATGTTTTCAAGTGTTATGTCAACCTCCAGAGAATGTCATCTCAAATATCATTGAAAAATATGATGAATTCACAATTTTTATAAGCAGAACAGGTGAACTTGATAAATTCAAATTTCAGCGACGAAACAACTCATGCCCAGAAGGATGAGTACATGAAAGAGCTGTTGATTCCGACAGATATCTTTCAGAAGTTTCAAGCATTAATTGCAGATATTGAACGCTGGTATTTCCAAATGAACTTAATAACAATCAAATGTTTAAACAGTTTAAAGTTAATAATCTTGATTGTTTTATGGGCATGAGATTGTCTTTCATTAAGAAATATAATTGGCTTGGCTGCGATTTACAAGCATTAGACTACACATAGCAGACACGCAATTTCAATAATAATTGAATGAGTTTACTGTTTTACTCCATATTTTAAATGAAATTTATTGTCTGAACTGCTTAATAACATTTATGCGTAGATCTTGGCATCGATTATTTCATACTCCCAAATATTTTAGTTGAAACAGCTGAACAATGTCTGCGCAAATTGTCTAAGTTGTCAAATACAAAAATGGCGTGCCAGCTTAATAAAAATATTTATTGATATGTGACTTTCTTATATGTCATTGGCAAAAATAATTAAGCTATTTTCTCAAAAAACTTCTTCAATTCTCTCTGGTCACCGCCAATATATAGAGGGAACTGTTTGAGACCAAAAAACCCAGCATTTAGTTTCCATCGGAAAAGGAAATAAGCCAATACGTAAGCCTATCAGCTAAAAGTATAATTTAGAATAAATGTTATTAAAAAACTTTAACAGATATTCGACAAGTCTCGAGAATTGAAACGTTCCCAGAAATGAACCATTTTACTCAAAATCAGGAAATATAAAGGACCTCTTTAGTGTACAACTAAATTTTCAATTCGTGGTGATTAACGAGTGTAAAGTTAAACCACGGTAAGATTCTTAGTGGTTGGAGGATTTGATGAAAAGTTTTGCGTCGTATTAGAACTCAGTTCACGAATATGTTGCTTAATCAAAGCTTAATGAAAATTATTGTTACCGATTATTTGATTATATAGCTTTTCTAAAGAGTTATGAACAAGAATTTGGAGTCGCAAATTATCATCAATTTCACCTGTATCAATATTTTCACACTTGTTCTGTTATCGTGATTACCCATATGATCAACAATGGGCTATAAATTTTGACTTCATACTTTTGGAATCTCTGAAACTGTGGAACTAGAAGAAGTGAAATTTATGGCAGTATCAGTATCAGAGTCAGTATCCGAGAGCTTGATTTGGAAATCATAAGTTCCTGAAACACATTACCTTGTAAAGTGCTAGTATTTTCCATCACTACATCAAATAAAGGAAACTTTCCATGGTGGTTATTGTAAGATTTTCAGACGTGGTCGTTGATTCTAGGTCTTATCATGATATAAAGAGGGTTTTAACAGAAATAAAATACCTGACAAGATTGACAATATAAGTATTGCCAAGAGTCTGATCATTTACTTGCTAGTCGTGAAATAGTTTAAAATCTTATACTTAAATATAGTTTCGACCTTTCAAATTTACGTTAAATTAATTCAAATTAGGGTCAAAATTATTGAGCTCAATGGATTTTAGTGCCATTATCATTAAGAGTTGAGTTACTTCCTCTTAAAAAATTGTTTTATTCATCATTATTGATGTGAAAAATCGCAGTTTAAATAATT
>JWZT01004873.1:435414-445945 GCA_000827895.1 Thelohanellus kitauei
TGGTTGCGCCCGGCTGGCCACTCGTTCGGTCCATTGTTGGCCCATCGCTAGTTCTGGGGTGGCCTCCTGCGGCCTGTTTTCCAGGTCCTGGGCCACTAACGCCTCCGTGACGTATCTGCTGATGAGGGCGAGCACGTCCTCCGCGCTCACTGCCCCCTAAGGTTCCGGCTCGTATTTTCGCCATGAGTTGGCAAGGCCGTGATTTTACTTGCCCGGTGGCAGCAGAAACGGCGGCGTGGTTGGCGTTGGAGGGTTCAGGGGAAAACGTGATGTATACGTGCCTTGGGCGAGGCTCAAAGCCTTAAACTGGATGGGCGCCGACA
Source organism: Thelohanellus kitauei (assembly GCA_000827895.1). Classification (NCBI taxonomy): domain Eukaryota; kingdom Metazoa; phylum Cnidaria; class Myxozoa; order Bivalvulida; family Myxobolidae; genus Thelohanellus; species Thelohanellus kitauei. Next base: position 435,738 of record JWZT01004873.1, read on the forward strand.
GGGTGCCACAGGATGAGGGTCGGGCCGCCCTCTTGCCTCTATGCCCTTAGGTTTCTCGGCCTCGGACTCTGCGAACAGGGTCTACTTCGGCCCCTTATGTTTTTTTTGGGGCTTCTACTGATTCAGGCGCCCCTGCGCCAAGAAAATTCAGGATCCAGTCACCCCTGGAATTCCAGCTGAAGGGCCATAGGGCCCTAAGACGGTCGCCGAACCGGTCAGGCTTTCTATGTGACGCTCGGACTGAACAGGGTGTGGAGAATCTTTGCTCAAATGCATATTTTCCATCGAGTGAGCAGCGACATGTCTTTGAATCAATTTATTCCAAGAAAACGCGTATACAAATTTCCATACTCGATCAATATTCGGTTCGAATATTTCAATTTTCAGATTATATATTTTATAAAAATCCACTACCTTCATATATTCAGTTATATGAATGGATACGCTGTTATCTCCAGATTCATTAAGCATTATGATAGTAGCTATCTTGATTGTATCCTGAATAAATCTATGATTCGATCTCTAATTTCCTCTTTAATCGATCAGTAAAATAATAATTTTGGCACACCGTGGAAAACTTTCATATACTCTATCTTCTTTCTTCGTAAAATATAACACAGAACCGCGTTTATACTTCGAATAACATGATTTAAAAATTATAGGAATCTTAATTTATGCACCCTATCTTCTGTTAACTTCTAAATCTTACCATAGTAGTTAAATTCTTATCTGTCCTTTTCCATCGCGAGCATAAACAAAATTATTTACTGTTTCGCCTGTAAATACCCATGTAAACCAGAAAGATACCATAACATCATGTAATCGAGTGAGATGAATTTAGTTGTTTTAAACGTGCCTGTAAAATGTCGATTACGTATTTTTCTTCGACATCTAGAGATATTGTAGTGAATATGATCTGTCGAGTATTTTAGTTACTCTCTGATTGATAATCGGCTTTACTCGCAAGGCATTGAATGCATAAGTGGTAGATCTGAAGATAAAATTTGTGTTGCAGGTCTTCTTGCGGTTTGTGTGTTTGAGTTAAATGATTTCTAGTTGATAGAGTCAAATATAAATTTATTCGGGTATGAAGTTGCTACGGAGGCTCTTAGTAATTCCAAATTTCGTTCCAAATGGCCCATGTAACCAACTGGGAAATACTAGTCTAAACTGACCGCCAATCTAGGATTTTAATCTTTGTGAACATGCTTCACAATGTTTATTTATTCGTATGCTCATGAAGTCTATACCATTGTTTGATGATCTAAATATGAACATTTGTGTTCAAATATTAACTGGTTTTTAGTAAACAAAGAAGCAATAATTTCACTATTATAACCTAAATCATATATTTGAAATATTTCAGTAAGAGGATGGCATTCTCAAAACGCCATTGGGAACTTTAACTGTATTTTGACAATTTAAATATCTGTAATTTATAAATAATTGTCGATTTTGAGATGGAAATGATTAATTTTCAATCCGACTATTGCATTATAAAAATGAGTTATGATATTTTTTCAAACATCACGGAAATAAAAATGACGAAAATGAACGAATATTCACCTCACTTTCTAAAGCTACAATGAAACAAAAGAATTCAGATGAATACCAAGATGCTTAATACAGTGTTAAAATGATAAAAAGATTAGAAAATAGGATATTTCTCACTCTTCAATAAGATAAAGGCTAAAGATACTACAATAAGAGAAGTTTTCACATAGCTACTCGATATTTAAACCTAGATGCACGATTCAACATGGAGGGATACTATCGAAATATGAAAATATTATTCAACAAATGATTTAGTAGATGCTAGTTTTTATGTTCTAAACTAGCTAACTTTTCATTTATTTATTTTGTGTTTATTTCATCACTATAAACGAAATCAACAAACAAAACAGTTGACTTTTAATTCGTCAAACGTCTATAATGTTAAAAAATACCAGATTCTAGACTAAAAAATCTAATAAATTTCTAAGTATATCCACATTCTATGTTGTGGATGACTGAAGAAATCGGACTGTTTTATAAGACCTGCAAAGATTAGATTCAAAAAAAAAATTGTCTCATTTAAAAACGGAGCATATGACTGGCCACATTGTTGTTCAAAGATGAATATTCAACAATAAGACTTGTCAAAAAGGAAATGGTGTTTGAATGTTCTGATGATTCTAGAATAACATCGATTCATCGTTCCACTTCAGTAAATTCTCAAAAATTCACAATTCGTTATATTTTGTATTAAATCCTGGTGCTTAAATATTTATTCTGATCTATTTTACTGGCTCTTAGAAAAAAGTATAACCTACATCCATCTAAATTCCTCAAAATAAACAGTTCGTAAAGTTTGAAGATACAGAGTTTTATTTTTTCAAATATCTCTAATAATACAAACTTTGTCTCCAATGAGCGGTGAACAGTTTTTAAGACACTGACCATGTGATATTGTTCGAGAATAGTCAAATGTTTATCTGATCCACAAACGGAGTTCTCTCTGATGGGATGTAATTGTCAGAATGTTATTGACTGTACACTGCGATCATTTCCTGCAAGATATTCTTAGTGCTTATTATTTGTGGTATTCGATGATATCAATCGGAATGATCAGTTCGCTTACAAAAGAGAACATTGTTCTATCAGATTTATATTGCATCTTGGAGTTAACCAAATATGATAAAGCCCCCATCACGATCTCCTCGGATTTGAAATATTTCTAATATTATATGTCAAGCAAGAATTTACTGAAAGCACGGGTTAACTTGCCTATTTCATCTCAATCAATCAATCTAGTCAAATTATTATTGCAAAAAATTCACTGGAAACATTAAAATTCACGTTTTTAAAGCTTCGATTGATCGCTTTTTCTAAATCAAATATTTATAATACAGTCTTTTGGATTCCATGTCTTTATTTCGCAAAACAACGAATTCGCACGACATTTAGTTCGCAAGACATCTATTTCGGTGCAGCTTTATTTCGCAAAACCCTTGTTTCGTTTTCTTTTTAACATGAAAAACCAAATGTTGACTTAATTAATTTTCAATTAGATTTTTTATACCAGGATTTGCATATATAAATAGATATCAGACGTGTATATTGCGCACCTCAAATATTCAGTGCAGCTTTATTTCGCAAAACCCTTGTTTCGTTTTCTTTTTAACATGAAAAACCAAATGTTGACTTAATTAATTTTCAATTAGATTTTTTATACCAGGATTTGCATATATAAATAGATATCAGACGTGTATATTGCGCACCTCAAATATTCAAGGTTATTCATTACGATATTATGGGACTTATCAATACTATTTCCTGTTTATATTGACGTTGTTAGTTGATCAAGAGGTCGAAATCATGTTATCTGAAAAAAATGTTGAAAAATAGTCTTAATAATACCAAAATACTGTTAGCAAAAAATTAATTATTTGAGCTGCGCAATTAATACGTTCGGATATCTGTTTATTAATTCAAAACCCGGCATCGATATCAAATTTCTACTTGAAATCAGCTGTTGAAGAAAGCCATTTAAATGAAGGTAACTTAACTAAATTGTCCGTAATTTTTGGGCTGTTGTTTTTTATTATTTTATTAAACCATTTTAGTGAATTTTTACAATTTTTTTTAACATTTTTGAATAGTATTCAATACATGAGAGGGATATTTTCAGAAAGTTAAGGTTGTATACATGATCAATGCACATTTAAAATTTGTGCCTAGAAGCCTAAAATTTTGGTTTTTTAGTATTTTGAAAACACTTACATCCACGCGTATCAAAACATAGATGAACCAACAAAGAATCGAGTTAAAATTTTACTGCCCTGTATCCTTCAATAATACTGAATCAATGAAGTATTTTCAATGATAACATCCCCCTACCTAACTCTGCGTTGATTGGCCGGTGATTCTGAGACTACAGAGTATACGTTTCACAAGTTATATCGTCTCTAATTGAATATGAATCCGTAGATATCGGACGTTTTTACTTTCGAATGAGAGGTATTTTCGGTTCGGGATTAAAGGGTGAAACAATTTGATCGTATACATCTGTAAATTATTCTGTTCGTTTTTTTATTATTTCACTCTCGAATAACAACTTATACGCATGTAGACGTATTTTAAAAAATCAAAAATGAAATTTTCAGGTTTTTTTTGTGTAAATTTTAATTAGGCATTGATATATGCATTCCGCTGTAATGCGACATTCATTGATTTATTTAAAAATAAATGTAACAACAATCAATTATTTCTAGGGGTAATAGTTTACATTATGTGAAATCCCTCTTAAATAATCTAAAATGCTTTCAGGATTATAGGTCGCGATGATTCTTAGTCTTTCGTCACGTCCCTGTATACTCTCCGCTGATGATTAAGGTTGTTTCCCAAAAGAAGTTGAATCATTCGAAATTCATTCTTACTTTGTCCAAGTTTAAGGCATTCTATGAATGCAATTATATTAGGGTGGTGCCTTTGTACCATATGAGCGAATGAATTATGCCATCCTTCTATATCGTTGTTTGTTCTTGCCAAGTTTAATTATACACACTCATGTAGATTCCATATTTGAGGTGGAAAGAGAGGAATTCGTCTTGTTGTGTTTGTTCGAAATCTGCCGATAAAGTTGTCTTCAAAGTAATCCAAAACTGGAATAAGGAGGTCATAGTTAATGGTGAAGAAATTTGAACTTACGAGGGTTTCAAAGACAACTATAATATCTGTCCGGGGAACAAAGGCAAGTGCGATAAGCTGCCTAAGATTTGATGTGAATAATGCATCGTTTAAATATTGGTTCAATATCTCACTGTTTTCTAGGATTTTTTTCTAAACACATTGGAAAAAATTAAAACAGCACTCTCGAATTGATGAAAAAGGAAATGCACTCTGTAGGGTGCTTATATAAGCCTGTTCAAAGTCCATCATTATTCGTGTTGGATTGAGCGAGGTAAATTTGGAAACCAGATATCCGAATAGTTTTGAGCAGTCAATGATTGATTTCCCTAGCAACAAAGCATACACACAGGGCAATACCGTTCCATTTTATAACTCATGAATTGTGTATAATTTAGAAAATTGACGAGTGCATATCTTAAAAGTACCGTCTACAAACCAATCTGATGACTTTGATAAGAACTGTAAATTTCTTTCGATTGAAAAAATTAGAATTCTCTTGTTGTTAAATGTTTCGTCTTACATTAAAAATCAAACATTAGAAAGCGTAATTTTCAGAGGGTCTGGAATAAGTATTTCTCTTGGATTTGATGTATCTGTCTTAAATTTCTGTGTCTGATTTTTAATTTGTTAGCCGCTCGGGTAATATTTTGTAACGATGGCATTTGTCCAATAGTGGCTTCATTAACTGTGCTTACCTCCCGTGAAATGACTGTTTATATTGTGCACTGAGTTAACAGTGATGCTTTTTTAATTCTATCCACAACAACGCTGGCTTCGATAGCAGAGCGATCAGCTATATGACTATACTCCTAATAAGCGTATACAATAAAATCGTCAGATACATAGCAACGAGCAGGGCATTGCTTTTTGGAATATTCCACACATCTGTAAACTACTTTTGAATTATATTTAACCCTTATTGTTTATTGAATGACAAAATAGGTGATATATTTTTCTAAAAATGCATAGGAATGAAGGTAAATTAAGTTATCGTTTCAAATTAATAAAGACATTTACCTTGGGCCATAAATTATTGAAAAATTCGTTTGCAAAATAGATGTCTTGCAAAATAAATGGATGTTACCAGTTTTATGTGTTTATACTCTGGCCGATGATAAATTAGAATCGAAGTTATTTTGTGTCTAATTTCAAAATACACTGATCCCTCGATTTAAACGGTAGATTTTTTTTCAACCGAAATCCGTGTGAACCAAGACTATGTGTCATTAGAACCTGAGCACGTTTTTCACGAAATTAAAATTCCGAAATAACAAAACATATGCAATATTGAACTTCATACATATTGTATTTCAACTAACTTCTGAAGTTAAAATATATTGAATACAATAGTTTGGAAAAAGTAAAAAAAAGTTGAATAAATACACACAAATATCTACATTTTCGAATGAGGGGTCATTTATTCTTGATTTTTGGTATAAGCTCATTCTTCGCAAGATAAGACGTGGTGTTGGTTTATAAGTTGATCTTATTTTTGCGTCATGATATCCGAGATCATCATCTGTTATGTTTAGCTAACCTTGATATACAATTCTTTCACTGGGAGCGTGAATGTTTTTTTTAAAGTCAAACTGGCTTTTTAGACTTTGACTACGTGTATCTCTGAATTCTGAACAGAGAAATTTTACTTATTAGGCTAAAAGGAGTAGAATTTAAAAACAAAATATCGAAATTCTTATATGAAAAAAACAGTTTTTAATAACCAAAACATCCACTGCTCTTGCTTGAAAATTTTAGATCTTATTTTGAAATTTAAGATAAATATGTGTACAAGACCCCTTTTCTGAAGTTATTGATTTCAAATAAATTGATTTGTTAAGCACATTCACTAATTATACTCAGACTTAATTTAAAAATAATATCACAAAAAACCATTTGAATAAAGAGATAATATACTTGGCGAAAATCATTCGATCTACTTCACTGGGATATTTAAAACAGAAAACATCTAAAAATGACAAGAAGATGCACTATGTTTGAGATCGAAAATAAAAGAAACGGAAAAATTCTATGGTAAAAACTAAACAATTCAGCATTGATGGTGCATGTGAAACATAAAATGGAAAGAATCGCAGCAAAGTTCCTTCGTGAATTAACAATTTCTCATTTATTGAGTGAAGCATGTATACGGTTTTTTGTTGATGTTGGACTTCTAAAATTGAATATATATAGCATGGTGTCTGTTCTTATTGTATGAATAAAATAAATGAAACTAAATCTAAGACTAGTATTGATTATTACAACTTTTGTAATTCAATTTAGCTAATGGGAAGGTTTGATTTCGCCAAAACCTGGGTGTGACAAAACATCGGCAATTCAATTTCGCAATAATCTGGTAGTTGCAAAACAGCGAGTTAATTTCTCCAAAAATATGTAAATACAATAAAAGGTGAATGATGTGATTTAAAGTAAAATTCGAGTCTCTTAAGTGTCCTTCATAAATATCGGATAGTCTCCCAGTCCCATCTTTAGCAGCAGTCTATCTGCGTAGTACGTCTTGAAGACATGTTTATATTGGTCATTAAATCGACAGAGTTTGAAGCAGGAGGTGTTGTTCTGATAATTTGTTTTTATTTTGAAAACAGGTAACTCAACAGGGCTGTTTTTTGGGGGGTAATATATTTGTAAAATATTACTTCTTGCTCATTCCTTTGATCTGATTTATGATGTCAATCATATGGTGGATGCGCCATTGTCCATAATAAAGACGTGCTGCCCTTCACATGTCTCAAAGACCTCCACCATAAATCTGCAAAATTGGTTTGAATTTTAGCTTTCAACTAAAGGACTTATATGTATAAGGCAGTTGCAACGCTCACCTAGCGACCTCGTGAATTTGGTACGACAACATGAGCGCGTTAGCCTCTTAAGGATCTTCGAAACGTTCTCCTGATGTGCAAGTTGAACCCAGCCTCATTTAGGTAAACTAAGTTTTGAAAGTTTATTGGAAGTTTATTAAAAGGATCCAAATTATCTTTCAAACATCATCTGTGACAGTTCAAACGTTTTCTCAATGATTTGGGGAATATTTCATGCTTCAGGAATAGGTCGAACTAGTTAAAACGTAATATTCATATTCTTGATACAATTTCAATCGTTTTCTCTGATATTGATTTAAAAATTTTGCAGAATATCTGCCTTTAGCTAAACGAGCGTTATCATTGGGTTCAGTTTCATTTGCTCGTTGATCAACTGCAGGTGAATTTTTTTAACTTTCGTATTTCTTGCATATCCTTTGGAAGATCCTATCATAGATTCTGTTCGTCTTATAAAAATGCTATTTAGAGTTCTTTGATTAATCGATACTGTATTAGCGGCCTCGGTTATGGATACATCAGGGTTTGCTTCCAAGAAAGTAATCCCTCTCTTTCGCACGTCTTCCGAAACTTGTTTATATTTATGTTGTCTTGGCAGCATTGTAAAATGGTGTCAGCTGACATTATTCGTGACAGCGCCTTTTAACAACGAAATTGACATTTTTATATTTTGCAACACTCGGTTAATGGCTAAAGGGAAAAAAACGTATTTTACAACGACTGGATTATGGCGAAATAGAACCTTACCATCAGCGAAATGGAATTTCAGAAGGTGTAATTGTAGAATTCGTTCATTGTGACGCGCCATGAATGAAAATTAACCTGTATAAAAACACGTGGCTTGAAAAAAAAGACTTTTTTCAAAACATTTACTTTTAGTCTGTTGTTTAGCCTACGTTTGTTCAATAGAGTTGAATATTTGAGAAAAAGCTTTCACGACCTACTTTATTGATTATTTGTATTTCATCCGCTAATAGCTGTTGTAATTATAGGCAGGTACGCATGGATTGCGTGAATGACAACGCGGAAGTCATTGGTGGTCCAGGAACGGAGATTGAGATCGACCAATCATTGTTCTACAAGAGGAAATACAACCGAAGCAGGATACTGGGAAGTGGATAGTTGTTCTTCGGAGTTGTTGAAAAATATGACCATTCAAAATTATTCTTAGTAGTCGTCCCCAATCGAAAAAAAGAAACCTCGATCCCAATCATTCAAGATGTATTGCGATGGGATAAATACTAATTTCAAACTAGCGGAAGGCATACAATGAATCATATGCATGTGGTATATTCACCTAACAGTGAACCATTCTCAGAATTTTGTGGATCGTAATAGTGGATTGATTCACACAAAATACCGATAATTTTTGGAGATGGGGCAAATTTCTTATCAACCATCAAAAAGACAGAAAAAAGGTTATCTTAGTTAAGCGGGAATCTGCTTCGAAAAAAGTTCCAAGATAAGGTTTTCGAACTAATTTTCGAAAAATTAAAGTTGTCTTACCCCATAAAAATATAGTTAAGACTAATTTTATTTTGAAATCACCATTTTTTACGAAGATCAACGATACCGATTTTTTGTACTTTTACCAACCTTTTAAACCTGTTCAAATCTTTGCTTGATAATTTATGTAATAATAACTGAATTATGTATAATCCAAAAATGTATCAACATTCGTCAAAATTCGTTTGTAATCGTATACCAACCACAAAACCTTCATGGGTTCCATATCGAAAAATCCGCAATAAATAAATAAAATTAAAAAACCATTGTTATCATTTTAATTAAACGATTGTTTTAAAGCGTTTCTACCATGATAGTATTATTGTCACAATTGATGGCGGCATGGATGACACGTTTGAGGTATTAATAGTCATAAATGACGGAAATAATTTCATATCAGGTATTTCATGTCAATTAACAAATCTAAGAGTATAATGATATACCCATCTCTGAATAGGGATTCAGAGTTGAATTAAAAGACTGCGCACGCGTATATCCTTAACCCGCTGATGAACTAGCGTGGATCACTATTCCACAAATATTTCCTGTTTGAATTTTAAATGCATGACATGTCACATGGATGGGGAATCTCCGGCCCTCAGCCGTATTAATTTATTCCATCAAAATCATGATAGAGGTAAACACAAAATGTTTATAAAACGAACGTATACTAATTTTAGTGACAACCCTTGAATTTCAACGGTTTATAACACGAATGAGAAGCTACAAGGCGTCATCTTATTTAATCCGGCCATCATGTGATTAAGTTTAATAGGTCCGAATTATAAGGGTAAAAAGACATTTTTTATGAAAAAGAGCAGATGTATCATCCATCACCATTTCTTACCCATAATACGGAACTATATTATTAAAATTAATTATTTTGCAATTAATTAAATCATTAAACATGCAGTAATTGCCAATATCTGACTCAAGAAAATGCATAAAATTTTAGGCGGTAAAGAAGAATCTAATTCTTCAAGCACTGCGTAGACCTTTCCAATAATTATTTATATTTTTGATTCAGGAATTATGAAATATTTGATGAATTCTAATGAAAAACTTATTAATAAACTAAACATTAGCTCACCACTTATTATTTAATTACTATATTTAACCCGGCCCGCGATTTTAAGCCAAAAGGTATTAATTGACCCTCAGCCGCTTAACTTTGCACACCCGAACTAGGGCCTGGCG
>JWZT01004873.1:447317-460405 GCA_000827895.1 Thelohanellus kitauei
AATCAAGACACCCGACGGATGGGAGATAATCAAACAGAACACACAGACATATTTCATGAACGTGGAGACGCAGATATTTTTACCGGAAGGTCAGGCGGCTGATGAAAGTGGCGCCAGGGCTTCACCTGTTGTAGAGGCACCAAACGAAAAGGCCTTCGAGCAACCGTATACAAGACCAACGTTTGTGTATCTGGCATAGTTTGATATTAATGTGCTCAATAATTTTGAATGATCTTGATTATTTGAAGTCTAACAATATTTATTCAAGTTTATGAAGGGCATTGTTTCGTAAAAAATGGATAAAAATTCCACATAGTTCACTGTATTTAAAATAATATACGACATCATAAAAATCTTGAGATGACCACGACATCTTTTAAATTCCATTTTATGAATGAATAAAGCGTGTTTGTCAAGTTTTTTACTTAGCCTTGCAATGTATTGTTTTTTTAGTTTTATGCTCGAAGTGGAATCACCTATGCGATAAAACAACTTGGTAATGGTTCCCTTAATAAGTCATATAGTAACATGAGCCCCGCTGAAGTAATTTAATTGAAATGTGGCATAGTTCGGTTAATAAATTCTCTGCAAGGATAATATATAAAATGAAAAATAGTCGTTTCATTTTATAGAAATGCATTTGCGATATTCTTATTCTGACAGATTCTGCTGGCAAACACGTATTTAATCGTAGTAGAAAAATCCGTATTAATTAATAATGAGGAAAACAAAATTCACTTTACCCTAAATGATCTGAAATGCCATATATAGTACGGGAAAAAAACCAGAATCGATCGTCATTTTTGTAATTTCTCATTTTGACAATAACTAATTTAAACAAAATGTGTCTTTAAATGTAATAAATACTTATATAAACGGTCGTAAACCAATGTTCAATTCGGGAAAATACACACAGAAATGTTTATGACATACTGAGACATTTTGGTTTTTTGGTGATATAAAACAAATACCGGCCATATGCAAACAAAGTTTGCTCAGATATGTTTTGATAAAAAAGCTTTACAATGTTTAAAATGCTCTGACGTTTTTTTTATTATTCCTAGAAGTACATTCTTTAGGAGTTACGATACGATATTTAATATCGTATTTGCACCATAAAATAAACTCATACATCGTGATCAGAATGTAAAGAAATACCAGGTCTAACTTAAGTAAGGACAATATTATCTAAATTTACCAAATAAAAGAAATTTCAGTGTAAATACTAATTTCAAAACTCGAGAACGCTCAATACACGAGTAAAAAGCTGAAATTATAAAACTTGATTACAATATAGGAAGCCAGAAATCGTTATCTGACATAGAGAGAGATTAATATTATCATTTTATGGCACAGGATAGAACAAAAAGCCTATTTTACAAATAAATGAGCAAAGTGAAGATGGACGACTTTTCTCAACAACAAAGAAAATTATGAAAAAGGAGATAAATTGTGGGACCAAACAGAGTTGTACATCACTGAAATTGCGGAAATTGATTGGTCCACTGCTAGTTGATAAATATTTGTAATGTGGATAGATGTGTAACCGTTTTCTTCCACAATTTATCATCTCAATTTTTTTTGTTATTGAGAAAAGTCGTCCATCTTCACATTGCTCATTTATTTGTAAAATAGGCTTTTCGTTCTATCCCATGCCATAAAATGATAATATTTGATATTTTTCTGTCATCTAACGATTTCTGGTTTCCTATATTGTAATCAAGCTTTAATAATTTTAATTTTTCACTCTAAATCTGAGAAACCGTTGGGTCTTAATTAGTATTTTTTCTGAAATTTAACTTCTTTCTTGTAAATTTAGACAGTAATATCGTTGCTCTAGTGCGGCCTGTTATTTTTTTATATTCTTATCACGATGTATAAGTTAATTTTATTATGCAAATAAGATATTGAATATCTTATAACTCCTCAAAAATGTGCTTTTAGGAAAACTAAAAAAGCACATCACAACATTTTAAACACTGTAAAGCTTTTTAACAAAACAGATCTGAACAAACTTTTCTGTGAATGATTTGCTATTATTTTACTCACACAAAAGCCAAAATTTCTCAATAGGGCATAAATATCTCGTTATGTATTTTCATGAATGCAAAATTGGTTCACCACCATTTAGATGTATGTATTTCTTACATTTTAGGGACAATTTTATTTAAAATGGTCATTTAAAAAAGAAGTTACAAAAACGATGACTGATTCTATCATTTTTTCACATGCTATATTTTGCTCGGGGCCCTGTTGCGTCATCCTGTCTCAGCAAAATAACGAAAAATAGCTTCATGCTTAATTAATTACAAGTACCTTTACCGAATTGACATGTACCCATAATTGATAGTAGTTGCGCCTTTTGATGATCATTTAGTGTTTTGTTTTAATGTGCGTTTTTATTAACTTACACGACGCTCCAATTTGGCCTTAAAGGACAAATTAGAGAGAGATTGATTAACTTAACCGATGATCGATTTACTGTCCTTTCTAAAACTGCGATGAACTCCATTGAAGGGAATCTTTCACAAATTATAGCATTGATAACTTTGTTTTTAAGCTGATGTTGGCACAAGTAATTTCTAAACTATCGAACTCGACAAGTTATGAGGTTCAGTTGCTCTTTCCCTTCCTTTTCGTCGATTATGCAGTATTTATTTTGGAACATGATATGATTTAAATTGAACAAACACAAGAAAACTAGTCTGAATATAGCATATCATAATGTAATCTATTGATTTACGATTTTGATTTCTTTTAAATTTAACAAATGTTTTATTACAGAATAGATCACATCCAGAATTGATTTTTTACTGATTCATTCTGAAGTAATGACTTACGATACTTCATACAGGTTGGCAGACTCGAGATTGATTTGCGCTATCTGTTTTCTAACCAGTTTTTGATGAAGCTTTACGAAAATTTTGATAAACGTAACTTCATCGGATATAATTGGTTACCAAAGAGCACGACGATCATAATGATTTTTAAAACTGTACTTTTGATTTATCAAATAAAAGCACATTATGATGGTGAATAACCAAACAACATGTGTCATAATAATAAGAGTTTTTGGAAAATTGTTAATCTTGAGTTAAATTCAATAGTTTGCTATGGCTTCAACATGCAACAAAAAGACACCAGTTAAAGCACCCACTAACTATCTTATATATAATAGAATAGTGTTACTCACTCACTCGGTAACGCTTTTTAATCCTAATCCTGGTCATGCGCTCTGATCACAACGATACTATCTAAACTTTTAACATTTTGAGCATTGTAATTGTTGCTTTTCTCAATCTTTTTTTTTGCGTCGTGTTTAATAATCATCAAAAAAGGGTTCCATCACCTCTCTATGTTCATTTTGAGTGTCTGTACTAATCCAAGGAGAGAGTATTTTATTTAATGGCAGTCTAGGTGTCATCGATTTCATTTTTGAATGCTTTACAAATAACGATTGATATTAAAAGGTGGGGAGGAGGGGGGGGGGGGATATCCCTTACCGGTATGGTCTAGTTATACTTTAATCTATAATGCAAGGTTTTCTTCAATTAATCTAACTTTCTCGAAGTCGCGGACGCCACGGGCGTCCTTGAAAAGGTCTAGTATTTGTATAACTGAAGAAACCCTGAAACTATAAGGTAATAGAGATAATTGGCAATACAATTCCTTTAAAAAGACAATAGTAGGCGTATTTATTTTGTAAAGAACCAATAAAAATATCAAATGTAATAACCGTCAAATCTGATGATGAAGTCACAGTACATGATGGTTAGAATTCGCTGTTTACAATTAAAAAAAATGTCTGTTTCCCCGACCTTTGATACCACATTGAGAGACCCCGTTTCTGATAAACCTTCGGTATTAAATCTTCGAGTTTGAAACGAGGAAACTGCTGCCATTACTTCAAGAGCGTTACGAATGATAACCTTTTGACATCATGCGAAGGAAATATCAGATTTTTCATATCCTATTACCATTCCAGTATGTTCAAACCTTCACAAACCCTGAATTATTTTATAGAACCATAACGAGTTCTAATATCAATCATTCAAAATAAAAACAAATTTTCCAACCTGGTCGTTTTTTGATGCCGTTAAACATATACCAATAGTATGACTATAAGGGAGTCTGCATTTTAAAAAGTATTGAAATGACCATGGTTCTATTTGCTACTAATTTATCGCAATAGTTTTGACGAAGCATACCAGAAATACCAGGGTTGAGAATATTTTTTCGAGGAGGTAGAACTGTAACATTTGAAAGAAGACAATATTTTATTTATCTCTTACGATTGATCCAGAGTTTTTACAGGATTTGAACTCACCAATATATTGATATTCAATACTTTATTGTTTCAAGCTCTTCGTCTCTGTTTCCAGTTAATCTCTTGCCTTATTATTGTTAATTCAGTTTTGTTGATATTTTATTCGGAATAGGCACTGCAACAATTGTTTTGATTCGTTGTTTCTCAAAATGCACAGATGTTAATAGAGAATTGGTAAAAATGCCATTTCATAATAACGACGAGATCCCATTGACAATAAAAAATGATCTAAAAAAGGCAGACTGCTCACCTAAATATTTGATTCAAGAGATAATCATCTAATGGCGAAGAAAAGGCAAGATGTTGCATTTGAAAAAATTGGGGTGTCTCAGCAAAAGTATGGGAATGATCAAAAATTTTAATAATTAACTCCAATTACATTGCCTTTAATTAAAATAAAGCAAAAATTTAGCCTATAATTCTGATTCATGAACTAAATGATGCACATAAACAGATTTTAAGGGATGCAAACATATTTGCATCAATCTGGTTTTCATCTAATTCAGCATATTGATGACTTGGGTCGGCCGTTGTCTTCCCCAGGCTATACTGTATTCGAACAAGAATAGTGGAACGCAGAGTCATTAAATACGGTTCAGAGGAGGTGATCATTTATTAGTCTCCTGAGACCACTTATGAATCTGCCAGTCTGTTAAGAATATGGTGAGTCCATTTGAAAAAAAATCTCTGGACGGTGCGCGAGGAAATACTCACTGCCTGCTACATTTAAAATGCAGAATGCGTGGAGTGTGGTAAGTATGCTACCATTTTTATGGACGTACCTGAATGGGCCATAATAAACCTATCTAGTGATATCATTTAGAATAAATAGAAGGGGTTGATATAATTAAGGCATTTATAGTGCTCTATTTGATATGTTCATCCTCATTGCTTCTTGAATAGCTATTAGATATAATTATGGCAGTAAAAGTACAGCCATCGTGTAAAAATTAAAAAACATACCACCAAATTCTTGGAATATTGCAATTACCATAAATTTGCAAAAATAAACCTCACTAAATTCGATTGTTCATGACCAACATAGGATCCGGCGAAATGAAAATGATTGGTCGGATTCAAGTCAGACTTTTGACAAGTCACCAATATAATATTCTTAATTAAATTACTGAATAAATAAGTAGAACTCTACTGAATTCGAGTGCCATCTCACACTTACCACTTGGATTCAAAAACTAGTTGTCACGAGCCAATCCTATCATCATAAAACATTTTTTTCTCGAACATTAATAAGAATATCGTCACAGGTTAAAACTAAACTATGCAACATTACATGCCCAAAAATTATCATCTCAAAAAACGTACGCTATAGCCCAGTTTAGATAACAGTAACACTGCGCAAAATCGTAGTGAATGGCATCAGTTTTGTATGATATACTGTCATCAGCATATATGTTCATAATTATATGCCCAAGCACAGTAGAGGCGAATGACGAAAAACCTTTTATTTGGTTGAAAATGGATTTATGAACCATTTTATAGATCTGACGTACATCTTTCATGAACGTAGTGTGTATAATTTTTATAAAGGTGTTTAATCAACAATAATTTTTTTATTGTGACATAACTTTCGACAACCGCTCAGTCTCAATTCTGGAATGAGATAATTACCTGACATCACTCGTGTCGTCACGTAATGACATCGCCGCATCATTAATATTCCAGTTTAATGCAACAAGTGAATTATTTCATCTATCTTTTTACCAAGACGATACACAAATGTTCCACAAGGATCGTTATTGTGATGTTCGTTTTATTTCGTAATCCAAATAATGATTAACATCAGACCCTACGTCGAATTAATCTCCATGTTTTCATAAACCATTTATCTCTCAGCCAAATTTTAAATAAAACAATATCAGAACATGTTTTAAGAACACCTAAACTAATTTAAGTGGGTTAATTTTCGACAGATATCCAATTACTTTGTACGTCACCCACTTTATCCATCACATTGGGGCTTGGAGGTTCCTGTCTTTCTCACGCTTTAATTCGCGCCTAGTTCCAAATCATAGCACCGAAAATCTCGGTTCTAGGTTAAATATTATTCTAAACAGTTTTAACTGTTTTTTCGATTTAATTGATGTCACGAGCATAATAAGTATCCTTTGTTATTTTGTCTATATTTTTTATCAGAGCTTAATGATGCTAAGTTCGGGGCGGCGAAATCAGAGCTGTGAAAAAGTCGGAAAAAGGTCAGTTTACGTCAAAAAATTTCGTTAAAGTGAGTAATTTTACCAAGACACGTTAATAATCTTTGCGATTTCATCCATATTCACCTTTTCTCGTTTTATATAACCTTCACCCCCCCTCCCAAGCGTATCAGATTTGAATGTCAAACCAGGGTTGGTTGCCGTACTTTTTCATTTTCTTAGTTAAAAGAGAGACGAAATATCGTAAATTTGAATTATGCCATTTGGGGCATTTTTATTTTGAACAACGTGATCGAAAACGATATTAAGTACCCATATTACAAGGCGAAAGACGAGTCAAACTCTGTTTTATCGATAAAACTACAAAGTTTTCCTGATATTGTCGATTTAGTGATATTCATCAACTTTGGCCTGGCAGAAAGTAATAGCCGTTCTGTGCACCCAAGCTTTTAACTAAAATTTGCGCATAAGGAGAGTAAGTTTCTTATTTTATCAATATATTATCAAAAATAAGCTTAGATTTTCATTCAAATTAAAGGATTGCAGTCAGCGTATAATAGTGTTTTACTTTTGTCTGGCAATGATTTGGCTAGTATGCGTGTTTTAACGATTTAGGCTAATGTATGTTTTTTGGCACTGAGACTGTCATCGGCGAACTCTGCACTGTGTGCCTACAGAATTGGTGATCGTGAAGGGACTGGATATCACAAGTTGATGGCAGAGATACATATCAAGATTTCCCTCCATGGAGAGTTTTCCCATATTCAAAAAAAGAAAAGTGGCGGAAAATGTGATAACATTGATCTATCAATCATTCAGCCCCTAAGAATGTGGTATTCATTTAAGAGTGAAACCGAACACGAGTTTTCGGATAGCCTTCAAAAACATGAGTGTAAAAAGCATCGATTTGACGATGAAGATTCCAATGCTTTCATAATGAGAGCCATGAATACATGCAAGGATTTTTCTGGATATTTACACACCGTTTATTGTCGCGTTGACGACCGTAATAGACTTAATGTGGTCAGAGAAGTAATCCTTCAAGATAGAATACGTTCTAACATTCGCAAAAACGGGTGTCATGCCAGTTATCAGTTTGCGATGCCATGGGGACTGCGAATAAATGTTCTTAACAGGCAAGAATATTCAGTTAACTTAACTACAGAGAAATTTTTTATTGCTTGAGTCTGACGATTCTCGAGGCAAAACAGCTTCTAAACCTGTAAAACGGCCAAGAAGAAGGAATAGGCCTAGGACATTATGATTTGGAGACTTAACATATGAAAAAAATAATGTAGTCTCCCATTCTTCCACATCCTAACTTTTTAACTTTTCATCAGTTAAATAAGAATTTTTATGCCAATTATACCCCTTATACGATATTTAAGAGAACTATCGTATTGGGCTTACTATCTTAACCTTATAGAGAAGGAATATGTTCGGATTCTTACAATGGTACTGCATTATTTTAGATAATGTTTTTAGAACCCATATGGTGTTTTGCTAACGTTTGCCTCGGACTGACTTTGCCATGTTGAGTTGTCTCCATGTTTGAGAGTAAATGAAGTTTTTGGTTCTATGTAGCCCATTAAAAACTTATCATAGCTGAATCGATCACGTGTCTGCAGAGAAATCTATCGATAGTTGAGATCTAGCAGAAAAGAAAAATACTCTTTGAAAGCCGTCCCCCTCGATAGAAATAAATAAAGCGGAGGGCATTCATTTTACCTAAACAGAACATTTGTTGTGAGGGTATTCGCCAAATTAGAACCTATTATTCATAGCCAATCTTTGATTGTTGCCACGAATATTCTTTTTGAACCTGCCCGAAAGAGAAAATATTTGCCTTTGAGATTTGCTAGACAAGTTTTTTTAAATGTGGTTCTTAGAGAGCGAGAATGTCGGTAGCTAAGAAATAAAGGAAAAGCCAGCCTTAATAACCACGAATATTATGCTGAAAATGTACGCTTCTGCATCTGCTATAATGAAGGCTGAGTGTTATATTCTGGTATTGCAGTTAATATGAATGCGATAACAGTGATGAGGCAGATGTGTCAATTATAAATTTAAGTGAAGTGTCGAAGAGATGATTCCAACACAATCTATTCTGTTGTCGACAGTCTATTTAGAATAAATTGATGGGAACCGGCCGAAAATTCGAGTTATTGACTACTGGAATCGTAAATTAAGTCTTATCAGTGCCGGTTAGATCGTTTTATATTCAATATAGCAGGAGTCCTGATTACTTATCACCCGTGATTCCCAATTTCATAATGTTCCTTATGTGATATGGCCCTAGCTGAATGCAAGAAGAAGGTCACAACAAAAGTTAAGATGGATCACACTAAAATAGAACGTGCTCAGAGTTAATTCAGAAAAACACATGTTCCTATACTGTACCTTAAGGGTCAGATTGTATCAGAAGTTCACGAACCAAAAAATGTATTCAGCCGAAAAAAATCGAAACAACGATCAGTAAAATATTTTTTATATAAATTATATGAAGCAATGAACTCCATTTACATCATAAAAAGATACGGACACGAGACTCAATATCGATGAAATTTTCGAATGTTAACAAGTCGTCAGAAAAAGTTGGTCGCAAAAAATGGCGTATGTTAAAACGCCAACCAATAGCATTGGAATGAATAATTGTTTGAGTGGGTTAAATATTCACATACATTTTGTTCATGGTTTCTGCGAAAATCAAAAAGAAAACCGTTTAAATCATCAACATTTGTAATCCCGCAAAGTTGATTGATACTTGAAGGCCATAAAGATAGTCTAGAATACTAGTTCAACCTATAAACAAATACTAGGCATACTCTTTTCCATATGAAAAAATGGGAAATACAAATGAAATTAATTGTGGAATCCAAATGATGCAATCAACTTTTAAATGTAAACGCTGCCGTCTGAAGCCCTAAAAGTAAAGAAGCACATAGGGGGTCGATGATAATATATTCTTATTTCAAAACGTTTTCCGAACACTCTAAAGCTAGAGATCCGATTGGCGAAAGGGATCAAAATCTCAGGATTATCATATATGAATCATCATTAGTTACATAAAATATCATAAAAAATTATATCCTTCAATAACTACAAGACAAATTTGTATCTCTGACCTGATTTTTTCGTATCTCATAAGACTATTTTCTGCATGTTCCCACACACAAAACTTCAATATATGTTGATGAGGCTTTGAATGAAATTAAGGATACCGAATTATTATTATTAAAGAAAAATAAATTATTCGTTGAGTGTTTTATCCATTGAATATTTACCAATAGTTCTGAATTAAAGATGTGCCTAAATTTTTCAAAATGTAAAAATGGGCTGGAGCTTGCTACCTACATTTTATCTCATTCATTTGACAGCGAAGTACATCACGAGTACATTGTGTAAGGATATATATGATATCCGGAGATAACGTAACAGCGCTGGGTGGTCTTGTTGGTGACCGCTGGGTGAGCATCGATGGGTCGTGGCTTCGACTCAGGCTGGACTCACCTTTTACGTTACCCATTGGATTCTAGAGCAATTGGTTTGATTATAAATATGTATACAAAAATAGGATTGAAAACTTTATGTTGAAAAAAGAATTGAGCACAATATGTCACTCATTCTGGGACGCATGAACAAAGTTCAACGTAGCCTAGGCTATCAATCATCTATAAAACCAAATAAAGTAAAATGAGTCAGATTTGAAGACATGGAAGGTTGCCTAAACGTAAATGAACATTCCTGACATGATAATATCTCCAAATGTAAGTGAGAAGGCTTCTAATAGCATAAATGATCTCATCGATACGTTTAATTCAATCCATTATGTATTACAAAGTTTTCAGTTGTTGGGTGATCAAAGTTCATGTAACCAATTTCGTAACCAGATGGGGCTTTTGATGATATTTGCACTTTATTGACAACCTGAATGTTTTAATGACTTGACTAGTATAAATTGAATTTTACTTCTCTTCGACCATTGACATAATCACCAGTTCTTATATGATCACGACTCTTGACTACCACATGCGGCGTTCGTTGTTTAACACGGATGTAATATGGCTAAATAATAGGATTTTGTCCTTTAAACATTGAATTCGGGCAACATCTTGAAATATACAACTACAGAGATAAATAAGAAATCTATTAAAACAACCAAATCCACAATATTGAAATCTGATAATTTTCCAATTCGAAAACGAGTCCAACTCATTGAAGGGTTAAAAATCTAACCCTACTAAATCATTACACGGCTCTCAATTTGAAAAAGCTGAAGATCGTTTAACGAAATAACACCATACACTATTTTCGTTAAGATGTATACAGGGTTTCAAATCAAAGCCAGGCATCCGAAATGTTCTGTTCATGTAGAAAACTCCACCACTACAGCCCATATATTGATGGTAATTTTATCATCTAAATCACACGCCCTGTCACTACGATGAAATTATAATCGGGCGAAAGAGGTTAATCAAATAATTATTTATTTTTTAGGTGATTTTTCTCTTCGATCCTATCTTTTATTGTTGGTATTTATCTTCTGACCCAGTATCGAAACAGGAATAAGATGAAGAGAGATACTTCAAGTTGCGGTTTTTATCATGAATTATCCATAAAAATTCAACATCCTTAGATAAAAATATTCTATGTCACTGAAATGCATTGAAGTAGCCATTCAATTATTTTTTTTGGGACTCAGTAAAGCGCCGAAATTCAGGGGCAAAAATAAACCCTTACGGACGGATTACTCCGGTGGTTACCATTTGCTTAGCCCCAAATGGCCCAACGCCTCACCTAGGCTCTCGCATACGCACCCTAGAGGGTCAGCGCAAACACCTCGCCTAAAGGGCGTGTCAGATTTGCACTGAATAAAAAAACCCTAAACCCCCTGACATGGCACCCACCTCGGGGATCTATCCCCAGCATGCCAATAATGGCATCGCTTCGCGGTTAAGAAATGTTCCGTTTCACTCTTTGCGTTTGAATGGTTTAAAACACGGCTAACCAGCGTCATATTCCACACGTGAATCGAATATCAGCTAGCCGGTCTATGCAAACGAAGACCCCAACTTGGCGCCCTGCCAGAAGAGCACGGTTGGAGGATAAGTTTAAGCGGTTTCCTTCAGCCGAAATTGAGTACACGCTTCCCAAATGATGCAATAACCGATTACCCATCCATTCCTTGAGTCTACTACTCTCTGGAACCACCTTTGAGACTTTCCCAGGGCCTGAATGAGCTTTTGTGTGATTTCAGCCCACACAGGATTTTTATGGTTACGCCTAGCCATAAATCTGTCCAAGGCTTGCATAAATTGTAGGGGATATTAAGCATCAGCCGCTGCTACTATGCCAGCATCAACGGCACCCCAGATGCACTCAGTCGTTAGTACAAACATGGACGCCACGCGAAGGCCACTGAGTCTGGTCCACTACTTTAAACTTAATATCGAGACGTCTTTATTAACGTCGATAATGATGTCTCTTAGAGTGAAATTAATTTCTACAATGACAAAAATCGAGGGTAAATCCAGTTTTATATCTAATAAAAAAAAACCTTTCAAAATCGAGAAAAACCCTTGTTAATTATGTGTGACTGAAGAGAGATCGTGAATCATTGCATTACTATCTGATAATAATATTTACATATCAGCATAAAAAATTGATCAAACTCAAAACTATGATATAGGAAAAATCCATTCGATTTCACAATATCAGCTGTTATATTTGTAAATAAACGTGTGCAGGCTGTATATACTGCTATTTTATTTGTATCTATAAAAAAAACGAAATCGGTTCATTTAACACGGTGAGAGCATTGTTAAAATTTTAGTTAGTCTTGCTTCGGGAATATTTTATGTACGTATAATTAATATTTATCATTTAACCAAATTCGATGGGTAAAAATCATCTCTTTTCAATGAGATTAATAGACAAAAGATTATTGCGAAATTTTATTTATTCTGGCTATTCTCGTTCATGCGAATTTAATTGGAATGATGGATCTGTCGTTTAAATTTATCTTTTTAGACTTTTTTTTCATGATGATTATCTATGACGGCTTGACTCAAATAAAAATGTTTTGAACTGTTTCTAATAAAAAAAAACAAACAAAAATTTATAGATATCAAAGCAAATATAGCAATTTAAATTAGATTTAAAGCAAAATTTATGAGATAAATTTTCAAAAATAGCCAAGTACATATTCATTCCATGCATTGGAGTGTTTATCTATATATTAATGTATCATACGATTACAACGACGAATACACAGACTAGCATATGAATGTTCACAATTTTCCCATATTTGAAGTCTCGAAAAATTTCCGTAATGTATCATTGCCATCATGCATCTTTCAATAACACTGGATTGAAATGAATATTCCGTCAATATCATTTCCTTTTTACCATTATATATATACCTGACCATCGATTTCACATTCGTACTTTGTCATTCTTAATCGAACCAACGGCAAAATATTTATGGGATGAACTTTGATTTCTTAATTAAATTTCTTCTCACCACTTGTATACCATAAATAATGTGTTTGACGCATTTTTTTGAAATTTAGACCAGGAAAAACAACTTC
>JWZT01004873.1:462130-473035 GCA_000827895.1 Thelohanellus kitauei
GGTGGAAACGATTGAATGTAAAACCCGGTAACTCCTTTTTTATGATAAGAACAGGAGTTTGGTATGGAACCGGAATCCACCGCAAGTGCCCAATACGTCGTTAATATTCGTATACATGAGCAATATTTTGACACCCAGTATCGAAAAATCAGGCGAAGTTTTACTGTATCCACAATCCACGGAGAGAGTATCTTGTCATCCAAACGAGGCAACATCAGCAACCTATATTTTATGAATGTTTTTGAAATTTAAAGATAATAAAGTTACATTCTAACACCAAATAAAGTCCAAATATCTGTTTGCCTATGATGACCTGAGACGACGAATCCGATCTACAAAATTAACCTTGAGAATTGTAATTGAGCCCTAACAGTGTCGAGTGGGAGAATCAATCCTTGAAGTTATCATCGTTAGCGGCGAAGAGAAAATGAGTTGACAAATACATCAAAAATCGACCTATGATCGACGAAGACGAACCGTTCAATTGGTGTGCTACTGATTTATCACTATTAAGATTAAATACATATGGATGATTAATTCAAAATGTATGATTTGTATCTTTATAAGAAATAAACATTTATATTATTACAAACCTTAATATTCGTTTTACAAATTCCTGAAGAGATTATTGGTCTACGTCACATTATCCATACCTGTGATGACGTAGACACATAATAGTAAGGTAACTAATCTGATTTAATCAATAAATTATTTCAATCTTTTTTGAGCTGGTTACGAAGAATTTGTAAAGATATGCGCTAACAATGTTTGATGTTTCTAATCTTCATTAAATTAATCATTACTATCCGCCAAACCGCATGCCTGTTTAATCTTAACGGTTTGACTTGTTTCCAACAGCTGTTAAACATTAAATACACAGATATTAACTACTGATTGATGCAAACACTCAAAAAAACATTTTATTATGGATAATATTTGGCAGTATCATCTAATTAATGTTGGCAGACTTCAACGCTCTGGATTTTTATGATTTAAACCTGTAATCAGTATTTTATTCCTAAAACCTTCTAAAATATAGGGAATAGAATTAAAGCGCTAAAATACTGCATCTCAGACTGATATAGTTTTATTAACAGTTTAAAACGTAAACGAGTTAAAGTCATCGCTGGTGTTGGTACTTTAATAATGATGCTCTTTATGGTTTGGTCCGTACCTTCTTACCCTAACTTAAAGCTTTTTACTATTAAGTCTGACAATTCAGTGTGATAAAAAGGCGGGTTCAAGGTCAGTAGGCATCAAAAATCTGATTCAGTTTAAGAGTTTGATAAATCATTAGGAATAACTTTATATGTTCGGCCATGTACTACCATCTACAACGTTCAAGATTTTTTATAACATTTTCAAACGTTTCTATCCGTTTTCAGAAGTCCATCTGAATTCCATGTTCCTGAATTTTTCACATATTTGATCAAAACCTTATGACATGTCATATTGTCAGGCCGTTCCGTGTTTGTTTTGGATAAGTCATCGATCTCAGATTAATTTCCATATGCTTGAATGATGCAGCATAAAGCTTAATTCATTTAAGAATAAATAAATTTCGACGTTGTGGGGCCTTATTGATTAAGTGATTTTTTAACTGAAACAACACAGAGATTGATTACCGTCCGAAACTCTGAAATATGTTTAAATTTACTGATGTAAGTTGCGTCAGATTTTTCCATATTATTTGATATGTAATTGAAAATATGCACAGATCTTCATGATCAGAAGTAAGTTAAACTATATATTCTATCGCTTCTAATACTTCGGTTTTGGTCTGTCAATGATTTGGAAAGTATATGGGATTCGGTAACATACATATATGTGTTCTTGTTGGCTCTGATACATCATTGGTTGATTCTGCGAAGTTTGCCTACTAGCTTGCTAATATTGATGAAGATTGATACAATCAAAGTTTTTCGATAAAAGCATCGCAGTTGCCATTTACGGAGAATTATCAAAATCAAGACCATATTAAAGTTACTAAGGACCCTAGTGCATCAACATCAATACTTTTTCAATTGAACATTGGTGGTATGGTTTTTCTTCACAAGATATATTTAGGATAATGAGTTTTCAGAAGATTCCTACAGGCAAGAATAAAGAAGGTATCGATTTGATAACGAAACTTCGGATACTTCATGCAGAGAGTTTTGGATTGGTGATTATAAATACGGATACGTAACAAAGAATTTTTGTAATGTTGACGATGTTTGAGAAGCTAACCTCAAAGACCAACAAGCTAGGGTGATCTAACTGTAGACTTGCTCTGGGCGTCAGTGTTACGCTACGAAGAGTGCCAAAAACGGTTTCAACAAAGATATATTTATGATGAACGTAACCGAGAGACCATTTGTATTGGACCCTGGCCCTGCAGATTATAAAGACACCAACACTGTTGGCCACCTTGCTGAAGGAACTTATTAAAATTCTGACTATTTTCTATCTGTTTTTTATGAAAATTCAAGATTTGTTCACGGTCGTTTTAAGGCTATTAACAGAAATTGACCTTATGCATTAATATCTAGAGAAAAACATTACAATAAAAAATTCAATTCATCATTCATCTGCATTTGGTCTTGTAATATTCCTGTTCAGCTGAACGTGAACTGTTTTTTCGACGAATTTGGGGGTGTTTCAATATTGCTGATCGCTTCTGATTGCGGTGATGATCTCGTGGATTAGGAGCGCTACTATCTTAATTTATAACGCGATAGATTTCACGACTCGAAATCATTATTAATGAAGAAAACAACTGTCTGTTGTAGGATGTTTGACGAAAATTCTCGTGTCATGTTGTTTGTTTCAGACAGCAAGTGGAAAGGTCATGATTTACCTAATGCAACACCATACAAATCGGGTTATAGAATCGATATAAAAGCTGTGATACATGTACTGGCTGGTAGATTTATCAGGAATGACATACCACTAGTTAGATTGATTATCAGAGATTCAATATATCAAACGAAGGAAAATTCTTTTACTCGAGAAACAAATAGTTTTGAGAGTATATGTTATGTGAAGAAGTCTTCAAACCACACGTTGTTTATTGCTTCCTCTGATATTTCTTTAAACAAATTCAAAACTCGAAAAATACAGCTGTGTTTTCCTACATATGCTAGTCCAGTGTACTGAATGTTTTTACTAGAGCGCAGGTGATCATTAACTCTGAAAAAGAACCAGCGGCTGGCTAAATCAATCACAATTAGTTTAGAAGAATATAATGGACATTTTTCTGTATTTAGTGGTCGAGGTCTGCTTGATTTTTTTTTCACTTCCGAGAAGCGTTTAGAATTTTTATAAATTCAAATTGAATAGCTTAGATGCATGGGATGCAAAGTTGAAAAATGAGATTTTTTTTCTTGATGCATTTACAGTAAGTATCAACAAGAATACAACGATGTTGAGCAAGAATGAATTGTTATTCGAAGATAACGCACCTAAAATCAAAGTTATCAATCGCCGAATTCATAAATTTCGTTTTCAAAGTGACAGTTTGTTTTCAGATTCAGCGAGGTGAGAAAAATTCATTATTTACAACGGTGTTCTTTTTTTTCAGGAGTGTTCCTAGAGGTGGGCATCATGAACCACACCACGTTGAAAATACAACTTGGATAGAGTTCACCAGAGTTTTGTGTTCAGAGCCACTTCCCGAAACGTTTTATTTTATAATTCTAAACGTTAAGAAGAACACTTCAATATAAAAATTTATTCCGCCAAAAATATCTAATAAAATCATAGATCTGAAAAAATGTTTATTCGCTCATGACCTGTGTAAAGCATATACAGCCGTTCGAAGATCTAAACATTGTCTCAGTTAAATGAATATAAAAACAAATATTTTACTGATTGAAACCTACTAGAACAGTTTTTGTGGGTTCAAAAACTCGAGACCTAAAAAATGATCGCACTTGATCTTTCAACGCCGATTGAAGATTTAAATATCTTAAATATCTGAAATTTGTGAATAATTGTTGATTTTGATATTTGTAATCCTATTGTCGTATCTTAACAATGAGTTATGATATTGGTTCAAACTTATCGGAAATAGAAATGATGAATACAAACGAAAAGACATTGTAATGTTTTAATTTTCAGAAAAACAAAAATTTTCAAAAATCCTGAAAAACTTAAAAACGAGTAAAAATATGATAAGAGAATCAATCACTGACGATGTTTCTCACTATGATTTGTTGGATACAAAGCACAAAATACTATCAGCGAGCTTAAGTAAATAGCCATCCATTTTGAAACGAAGATGAGTTTTTAAATAAGGAGGGATTAGATCAAAACACGAGATTGGTCGATATAAGATTTAGTCTTTAAGGGTTAAAAAATATACCTAAATAGCTAATTTTTCGTTTTTTATCATAGAACGGAATTCGCAAATAAAAGGATAAGTCAAAATTTAATCCGTCAACGTCTTTAATGATAAAAAGGTGCTGGTAGAGAGACTAAAAAAACGTTTTAAACTTCTCATCTTATGTCAAAATTTTGTGGTTGATGGCTAAGGAAATCGTATTTTCTTTTATCAGGAACGTTATTTTAGATATAATTATAAAAATTATCTCTATTTAAAACTAAATAAACATGATTCATCCCATTGTTGCGTGATGTTGAATATTCAAAAAAATCTTATACTCCAAGGAAACCGTGTTAGTATATTCGATGGCTCTAGAATATCATGGATTGCTGTCGCGCTGGAAAAAATTCTCTAGAATTCCAGATTCGTTATATTTTGTGGAAATTACATCACCCTTAAGTCATCACAATCTTTTTTGTCTCTAGGCGAATTTATAAGGCCCTACTATATTCCTCAAAAGACCACAATCGATAAATTTTTAAGGGAAAAATTGGATTCTTTTTAATAAAAATAAAAGCAGCAATTTTTATCCACTGCGAGACTCTTCGAGCAGTCAGCAGGTTTTAAGGTACTTGTCCTATGACAATGATGTAGAACAGGGGTTCTCAACCTGGGGGTCGAATGACAATTTTTTTGGGGGGAGATGTCTCAGAAGAATTCTGAAAATGTGACGTAATTCATTTATTAAAACGTGTAAAATTGATCATTCAACTAATTTGTTCTGCTGGTTTTATGAATAGTTGTTCTTCGATTGCATTTGAAATAAAGATATCTAAGCAAACTAAATCATTTTTTTCAAACATTTTTATTGTTTCAACATAAATATCTTTAATTATAAATACTACATTCTTTTGAACGGGTTGGAGATGTGTTAGTTTACCCCAATGCTCGATCATAAATACAACAGCTATTAGTGTATAGAGAGGAATAATAATTAAAATATTGTTAAGCAACGTAAGTTATAATGACGATTATTTATGTCTCGGATTCACTTCAGCAGTTAAATATAGGATTGAAAACCCCAAATACATTATTTATGGAAAAGTTCTATCAGATGAATCTATGGAGCCGAGCAAACTTCAACGCCTTTTGGACACGCATCTAAACTTTTTGAACAAAGTCATAAAGTATTTTAGACAGGAAAGCTAATGGTGCCTGGAAAATCTAGCTTGACGTTTGGGGCAGTGGAAATAATCCAAACATAGCTGCAGTTGTTGCATCTTAGTTGGTGTCGATCAGAATCGCCAGAACTATGAAACTTCACAAATAGCTGATGAGTTACTATAGCCAACAGCCAAACATATTGTCTGAGTCATGATTGGAGGGGAATATGTAAATAAATTTAATGTGATGTACATATCACTCGACACAGTAAACCGGAGAATAGCTGAAATCTGCAGATATTCTCGATCGCAAGATTCAGGAAATAAAATCTTCAACACTTCCATTATTTGGCATTCAGCTTTATGAATCCACAGATGTTGAAAATGGCTCACAATTATTGATGTGTGCGAGGTATATACATGATAGTGTTTTTAAGATGAATTCCTCTTCTGTAAACGCCTTGAAACAATTTTTACGTCATGTAATATATATTAAATTTTTTTTTCATTTCTAGAAAAACATAAAATCTCATGGAAAAATATTTGTGGCTTCTGCATAGACGGTGCTGTTAATATACAGTGGTATCGTCTGGATTTCAATGTTTGGTACATAATTAATCGACGAAAACCATTTGAAATCATTTTATGATTCATCGACAAATATTAATAACGAAAACACTGCGATAGGAATTACAAAACGTAATGATACGTGTGATTAATTTTGTTAAATCAAATTCTTTGATAAGTCGACTGTTTGCAAAAATTTGTAACGATTTTAATGCATCCCCCAATGTTCTGTTTTTCACCGGAAGTGAAATTGCTATTAGTAGGAAAACTTCTTAAACGTGTTTTTGAACTTCGCGAAGAACTAAGGCTATTTTTTAATCAGAAACTATAACGACGGTTAGGATCACTTTAAAGTGAATAATGTGATCTACATGAAATAGCTTGTCTGGTTATATTTTTCATATTTTATAAATTATATTTGTCACTACGAGCCTAAGTTTCAACGCGTCTGGACTATTTATAAAAGATTAAATACTTCAAAAACTAATTCAGCTTTAGCAAATAAAATTAAGAGGTTCTTAACCTTATCTGTGTTCTATGAGAAAAATGATGATGAACCTGATCAAAGAAATAAAATTATAATTATGCTGGAAGAACAATTCCACATGCAGGATGACTAAATATCATTTTTTTCAAAAACTAACACACCGATTTTGCACTTGCAAGAAGTCCATTTAGAGTCATCGTTGAAGAGATTCCCGAGATATCACAGGAACAGTTTATTGAACTCATTAATAGAGATGAAGCCTAAACCTATTTCTCCTCAATTTTAATTTCACAATTCTGAATAAAGTGTTTGAAGTCTTATTCAATTATATATGAGCCGTTTTTAAGGCTTCCTCTACCATTTCAACCGACACATCTTTGCGAACCTTTTTTTAAAGCCTTAGGTTTATAAAGTCTATATATAGTATTAGACTTGACGCAGAAGATGACGTTCGTTGTGATATTGCCCAAACAGTCCCAAGAATTACAGATATTATGAAACAACAACAAGATCAATCTTCGCAGTGATGAGGAATTGGTAGAACATGTAAAAACAATATATTAGTAATGTAGTTTACATTATTATTCAGGCTCGGCTACGGATTCAAAATTGTGAATCAAGATACACCATGAATATTGTGATATGGCTAAATTTAAAATTAAAAAATGCAATTGATTAATATTAAACTAATTTTTTAAATTAAAAGCAAAAGTATATTTTGAACAAAAATAATTGCATATTGTTTCGATAGTAAACATAAAATAATGTTATATTCGGTTTCTAAAATTTTAAATTTTATCGCGTGTATCAGTAATATATACTATGATCATGATTTGTATATTTAAAAACTAACAGTATAGTATGACGTCATAAAAAATTTCTGAATGGGGAGGGGGGGGGGGCCGCGGCGCTTTGAAAAAAGGGATTAGATAGATTAAAGGGGTCGTGGCTCAAAAAAGGTTGAGAACCACTGATGTAGAATATCATCAAATAATAACATGGTACACAAGCACAGTTATTTCTTATGAGATGTAACAGTTAGTATCATTGGCTGTACATCATGATCAGTTCCAACTATATATCATTTTATATTTGATAATAATGGTCTTCGATGATATCGGCTTAACCTGTTTGTTTAGTTGCAAAAGGGAAAATTATTTATTTCTCAGCTTTTCAGGACATCAATTTGCTTACCAAATATGACGTTTAACTTTATAATGATAACTCTAGATCTAGAGATAGCTCAATTACTAGACAACATCCAAGAATTTACAGAAAGCATGCTATTACATTGCCTACTTCATCGCAATTAATTAAACAAAATTAAGATTGTGAAAAAGGAAAGCGAAAAATCAGGGTATCACATTTAAATATGATTTGTTTTTGCATATATATAAAAGATTTACCAAAGAGTTCAATCTAAACATTCGCTGACTCATGATCAATTAGAATTGAAGTTAGTTGGGAAATTAATTCCACTTATGTGTCTGAAGAGATTCGATCCAGTTCATCTGAATATTTAAATTAATCAAGATCTCAAAATAACAGAAATATGCGCCACATTTGAGATCGACAATAGACGATTCATCAATCATTTTTTAAACCCATTCAAATCTTTGTTTGTAGATTTCTGGGATTAATTTTGAATATTCGTAAGTCCGATAAATGTTACAATACTTGTCGAAATTCTTTTGGAATTTATAATGACCACCAAAAACTTCCCGAGTTTGATACTGAAGCTTAAAAAATAAAAATAGATACTTCATTTTTTTTCTTTTTAACTTAAATTATGTTTCTTCTCCGATAGTTAAAAAAATTAAAAATCATACTTTGATAGTGTGGGAATGGCGTCTATTATATTATTCGGTTTTTGATCACCTTTTTTTAATAGCATGATTGTCACAATACGGTTTTGATCGTCATAGGTGACAGAAGTAATTTTATACCAGGTGTGGCCAGTTAATTAACACTTGTAAGATGGACCATATAAAACCCATCAATAAATAGATGTGTTCTGATGTCATAAAGAAGTAACACATACGTACTTCTTCGATTAGATAATGATGGCGAATGCGCCACTATTTCACTTAAATTAACTGTTAATAAAATTAAAAAAAAGAAAAATTTTGGCACCAAAATTTTCAAACACCCATGATTAACAAAATCATTTCAAACGATGAACTGTATAACCGAATACCCTTGATAATAGCGTATTGTCGCCGAACTGCATTTAATAGAATCAGTGTCGCGAGATATCTCGTTCATCGAGGGATATCAGCATAAATGTTGATAATTACACATTCAGGCCAACGATGGTTGACGAAAATAAACCGTTTAGCTGTTTTGCATCCATTAAGCACATCATTGTTGGATTTGATTAACGTCATCAATAAGCTTTAAGGGTATTATATTTGTTGATAGGCGTTAACTGAGCAATAAAAATTCCTTTTTTGTTGTTTGCATTGAATTTACTTTTATTTTCCATTTAATCCCAATTCTGAAAAAAGATTTTTTAAAGATGCCAACCGAGTCATTTATCCCATTACATAGACAAAAAACATAATATCAGGCTGGTTCCATTAGTGAATTATTTCATCTCTCTTTTTTTGAGCTGATACGAACATTCTCAAAATAGAATGTTCTAGATGTTTGTTATTAATTGTCATAATAATCGTAATAATCAGACCTCACGCCTGATTAATACACATGTTTTCAT
The DNA here is from genome assembly GCA_000827895.1 of Thelohanellus kitauei. Classification (NCBI taxonomy): domain Eukaryota; kingdom Metazoa; phylum Cnidaria; class Myxozoa; order Bivalvulida; family Myxobolidae; genus Thelohanellus; species Thelohanellus kitauei. The sequence continues at coordinate 471,370 of JWZT01004873.1, forward strand.
CAACTTTTCAACGAGCAAACTCCATATGCATAAACCAATATAGAAATATACTTTATCAACACAAAAAAGATTGCTATATGAAATTATCATGGATAGGAATAATCTAATTCTCGTTTGAAAATACCCACTCTCTGAATTTCATAAAACTTTTGAAAATTATGCCTTTCCCTGTCTTTCATCTGTAATATTACACCTCTAACCTTTTTTGATGACGATTTTCAAGATCTATAAACCAAACATTCAAATTTCTCAAGCCTCTAGATATTATTGTATCAGCCAACAGAAGGCAAGAAGAACTATTATACATTCTCATCAATATATCTATCTATGACATTATTATTAACAGTTTTAACGATTTAATTAATCAACGTGACATTACTTAATAAATATCCATTGTGATCACTTCATCCATAATTTCAAACCTTAGCTTAGTGACGTTAAGGTTTCGGGCCGCTTTTCCTGTCCTGTACAAGGGCAGTTTGGCAAAAAATTGCATTAAAGATAGTAATTTTTACCTAGACAAGATATTGATCTTTTCATTTTCATCCACGAAGATCTATTCTCCGTTTTATCTGCTGTGTGTTATTTATAAATATCAATCAAGGTTTGGCAGGCCCAAGTTTTCACTTTTTTTCAACAGCCGAAGTATATTTTGTTAAGTTGAATGGCTCAAACCCATATATTTTTAATTGAGCTAATTTTCAACTAGATTGGGAGAGTTAGTTTCATACTGAGGAAATTTATGCTCTGTTGTGGCGATGATCCGGATTGGAGACCTGACACACCTTAGATTAGCGATATATAGCGACTAGAGTAATGTCACAGTTGGTCGATCGTTCACAGCCATTGAAACTAGTACCTCCGTTCGATGGATCGACGGGTTTCGAATCATGGTGGAGGCGTTTCGAACTGGCATGTATGCAGGAGAAGCTGGATACTTCTTCCTGGCCCCACATCCTACCATTCTGCTTGTCTCCCAAGATCTTCGAGGAAATAAGAGACCTAGGGCTAGAAGGGAATCTGGAGGGGGCTCGAAAATTCCTCACCTCCAAGTACAAATCCAAATATTCGGAGTCTGAGGCAAAGTACCTTCTTCTGCGGAGAAGGCAAGCCCCACACGAGTCACTCCATGAGTTGGCAAGTGACTTATACAAGATGGCAGTGGCGTCAAAGTCTGATGTGTCCCCCCAGCTGATGGTCAGAATATTTATAAACGCAATGGCGTCGGAAGAGGTCTCCCAAAAAATTTCAGAAAAGAAGCCCTCCGATATTTGGGAGGCAGTTGAGATGGGAAACGAATATTTGGCGGGTACGAAGTCTCCAGATGACGCTGACCCATCACATCTCACCCTCCTAGCCCTGAACAGAAGAGAAGGCCCATACAACATCCAAAAGATCAACTCGGAGATCGAAGAAATTAAAAAATCGCTGAAGACCCTTCAAATAAATCATAGAGGCGCCCAATGCTTCAACTGCGGCAAGGGTGGGCATATCGCGCGAAACTGCTGGTTTAACACTAGTCAGAGACGAACCCCTGGATACCAAGGTCAAAATAGGCAAGGGGCAGGGCAAACTATCATCCGGGGGAAGGCAAACAGGGTACCGTTGAACATGCTGGTCGATACGGGCGCCTCGTTATCTGTTGCCAAGTATGATTTTATCAAAT